>SZWC01000094.1:238701-266201 GCA_023375785.1 Penium margaritaceum
CGCACAGGTAGAGAAACACTTAAAATATACAAAGAAACATCATGAGCATGTAAGTCGTTTTCAACTATCGCTAAATATTTTTTCTTAAATAGAAAAAGTATTAGCATACGGGACCTAATCTCTGTTTGCGTCAATGACTAAGGTTTTCTTTCCATGTCGTCGGGCGTATGTCGGTGGAGTGTGAAAGTGGGTATGCGGAGAATAATATTGTTCCCCATACGATTTTTAGCTCGGTGGACATCCGAAGTATTTGTTTTAAACAGTGGCCATCGGAAGTCTTATGTACATATTGTGGACGTTATATGCATGTTTCTGCAAAAGTGGCCCTCACATGCTTTATATGCGAAAACTGGGTGTGACGTTCTTTTGTTGCGAAGTCAGTGGGTATACGGCAAGTGTACCCCAATCAGGAAGACATGGACATTACGTTTGGGTCCAATCCCTACGGTCAGCTATTTTGTTAGACTAGCTAAAGAACTGATCCCGGCTACAATGCGAAGGACATCAACGTGTGATTGTGGTAATTGCATAAGAAACAATTATTAAAAATATTTAAAATGGGAAATATTCACTGTTTTACTGTACTTTATGTAACAATTTAATATAAATCTCACAAAGTTTTCATGGAAAACCTATATGATTGCCCAACATTGTTAGGGAAGGCCTCTATAAACATTCATACATATGAAAAGTCTTTCAATTAATTCCTTATCTGGTAAAAATACATAAATTTCATTAATTTGTCCCACAACATAAAAATGTAGATTCGTTTGCTTTATTGCTCTGTAACCCTATGCACGCTTTGCGTGCAACGCCCGAAGTTTGGTTTTTTTTTTCCCGGCTGAATCCATCCCTACGCTGCCAATGACGAAAGCCGAACATCATAAACCAAGCCCGCGCGGGGGGGGGGGGGGGGGGGGGTTCTGAGTCACTTCATTCATTCGACAAATCTAACCGTGATCTCTCTAGAGTCAATGGACGGCTTATAACTACTTCTATGCCTTGCTTTTTCCAGAAGCGATTTTTTAGCATAGCATTCCCGCTCTTGTGATTTTTTTGTCGTTTTGTGTGGATCCCCCCCCCCTTGATGTTTATGTAGCCTACCATATAATGTTTCAAAATCCAGCGGTGCCCATCATTTGGGTCAATGGATCAGCAGTTTCCAATTTAAAAAACGGAAAGAAGGCGGGGTCCATAGCCGAAAACCATATGCTAGTGATGTCCATAGTTGAAAACGAAATGACAGCGGTGCCCATGGTTTTCATTGTGTAAGCGAAAATGGAATAAAATGACAATGGACGGAGTTGTTATATGTCCATCTTTTCAGTCAATAGATCCCCGGTGCCCATAGTCGAAATCGAACCGACGGCGGTGTCCAAAATCGAAACCAAGACGCATGCGATGTCCATAGTCATAGTCGAAATGATTGCGGTGCCCAGAGTTCAAAACGACATGACATCTGTGCCCCCGATTAGTGTGATTCATGGGCATGCTTGACATATGTTTCAAGGTTTTAACATATTTGTCATAGATTTCAGCGACCACGCGGAAACGACTGTCGTCGGCGGCCGTACGCGTAATATAGAAACAATTTGACGTGGTTCGTTAGGTCTCCGACGCCTTCATGACAGGGGTCTTAGATACGGTAATGCAACGCTTCGGCTCGTAGAAACGCGTTGCATATGATAGAGCACATTGCGTCATCTCAGTCTGTTATTTTAAGGATCGTCGAAGTTTAACAAATTGCACATTCGTCCTCTTGAAACGAGTCCGTGTGTTCCAGCGCATTCGTATCTCATTTTGGCAGCATGTCAGGTGTCACATCCTATAGGTTTCCCGAGGCGCAATGTACCTCCCATCATGCACGGCTACCATGTGCTTCCCTCAACTACAGTCGTACCAATACGAATGCGCCGGAAAATATTGTTTGATCCACATCGACAGTAGCGGCTCGTGGGGGGTTCTCGCCTTGCAGTGCATTGTGGTGCATCGAAGCGTTGATTATCTTCCTCCTGTCCATGGCGGCCTCCTTGACGGTGCAAGCGAGACAACCGTGGGTATCCTAGTTATATAGAGCCAATTTTTATGAAGAAGGTGCCCATGATGTCTCCCGATGGCGGGGACCACGCACCAGAGAGGTGGCGGAGCTCTCACAACATCCTGGTTCCCACCGGACAACAGCGACTACGACTTGACAGATGATCCGTGCTTGACGCGCCAGACACCCACCGCCGACAACGACGATGCACCCCCCCCCCTGCAGTCGACGGGGCCCCAAGCCCTCAAGCTGAGGGTCCTCTCAGGATGTCCCGTGTAGGCGGGCGTGTACTCTCGACCAAGGGCCTGCCTGTCGGTTCTGACGATGAGGCAAAGGCAGCCGACACCAACGCGAAGGCTGCCGCCGCCCGCATCTCGGACCCCATCCCACGTGCTACCCCAAAGAAGCGAAAGCCTGCGGTGGACTTCCCCCGTGGCTCAACATTCGAGAACATGGCCGCATGGAAAGCCGCAGTGGAAGAGTATGCGGTTCACAGCCGCATGGCGCCGAGGTGGTTGAAAAGCGACCGCACTCTCTTTGTGGCGCGGTGCAAGCAGTATGCGACGAAGATGTGCCCGTGGATCGTTCGTGCCGGGTACAGCAAGAAGTCCGGAGCAGTAAACATCACGTGGTTCGTGGATGGCCACCTTTGTGACCCCGGCCTCGGCCGGGGTAACCCTGTGCACTCCATGAGGTGGGTTGCACGGCAGATTGAGAGCACCATCGCGAAGGACCCATCTGTGAAGCCCAAGGCGTTGCAAGCAGTCGTGACAGAAGCGGCCAACACGAAGGTCCCCTACACCACCCTCTAGCGTGCGAAGAAATTGTGTTTGGAGAAGATGTACGGCAAGAAGTCGGACTCGTGGAGCATATTCCCCGGTTACGTGGATGAGGTACGTTATCCCGCATTGGTTTAGTCTACTCGATTTTCAACGCTTCGGCTATGTGATACTTTGGGGACTCAACGTGTGGAATATGCTGTCTCATGCAGGTGCTTAGGGTTGACCCGCTGGCCATCGCCAAAGCCGAGAAAGACCGTGTCACGAGCGCCTTCGACAGATTGTTCATCGCACCCGGTACTTGCAGGAGAGGTTTTGAGTACACCAGCCGGGTCCTCGTCATGGATGGCATACATAAAAAAAATGGCCACAAGCAGGTATTCCTCATCATGCAATTCTTTGACGCAAATGACAACGCCATGCCCGCTGCGTATGCCTTGGTGTCCACGGAAGATGAGCGCAATTGGAGCTGGTTTTGTGAGTTGGTGGCAGCAGCGTACCCCACGGCCGCACAACATGGAACAATGGTCATATTTGACCACGAGAAGGGACTGGCCAACGCTGTCGAGGCCAAGCTGCCCGGGGCGACCCACACGTACTACACGTGGCACCTTATGCACAACGTGCAGTCCAAGTGCCAGGGCAGGTCGGGTGCACTATTCTGGAACCTGGCGCACGTGACGACACAGGCGGACAAGGAGGCATGCCAGGCAGAGATGCAGCGCACAGTGCCAAGGGCAGTTGATTACCTGCTGGGTGGGGATGGAGAGCCCGACATCCCGAAGGAGCGCTGGAGTTGGCTGTTCTGCCCCGTTTCTCGTGGTGGGCATACCACCAGCAACGCCATGGAGTCTCTCAATGGCAAGCTGGTGGAGCTCAGGAAGATGTATCCGTATTTTTGTTTCGTGAAACTGCACATATTTGTGCAGCGATTGTGGCACATTTGGCACAGGATGGCACACGACGCCGAGGGCAGCGTCGTGCCTACGCTCTACCTCAAGGTCAAGAACAACTGCGACCACACCAGAGAGTATTCACTCGACCTTTATGGCGATGAGACGGGACCATGGCATAGCGGCACAGCCACGCGTCGTAACGGCACTCCACTCGACATCAACCTCACCACCAAGGACTGTTCGTGTGGGCGTTGGCGGGAGTATGGGGTGCCGTGCCCACACGCGTGCAGCCTACTGTTGGACAACGCGCTGAACCCCGTAGCGTACGTTGATTTTGGCTACCTCAACCTGAGCTACAAGCGGACCTACAATGCCCCATTCCCTTTGCCAAAGGTGCGGCAGTTGAAGCCGCAGAGCCTAAGTGGAAGCAGCCAGTCCCAAGTCGGGGGCGCGGGCGGCCTGCCACCATGCGCTTGGACACGTACGCGAAGATGAACAAACGATGCATTTGTGCTCGCTGTGGAAAGCAATGCCATGTCCGGCGAGCATGCCCTAACATGGAGGCCCCAAGCCCCGAGCAGATGGCGGCCGCACGCGTCTCCGAGCTAGACGCTGAGCGTTGCATGCGGGCCTCCTACCGGACTAACGTGGACGCCATGGGATACTCAGGGGATGAGGCGGATGATGCACCCCCTGCCGAAGAGGAGGCGGCGTCGGAGGAGGAGGAGGAGGAGCAGGTGGTGGAGCATGAGGTGGGGGAGGACGATGAGGGGGCGAGGGGGAGGGAGAAGAGGAAGAGGAGGAGGGGGGGAGGGGGGCAAGAGGTTATCGACCCTGTCTTTGTGTCCAGTGACGAGGAAGGAGTCGAGCACCATGATGCGGAGGATCGTGAGGAGGCATGGATGGCCTTCCATGCTGAACTGGACAACATCAATCGCTCCTTTGGCCTTTGGTGAGTCTGGGTGAGCTTGTTTTGATTGCCATTGCTTTATTTGAGCTCTACCTTCAAGTGTATTCATGATGTCTAACACTTTTTTCATTCCATGTGTGTGCTTTGTAGAGATCACCAACGTGCACTTCTTGAAGAGGAGGTGCATGCCAGATCACATGGTACGTGATTGCACTCCTGCAGTAGAATAGCTTTCAGCTATGGTGTACTTTGGTTAGTAGTTTTAATGAACTCCGCTTGACTAAGAGTTTTAATGCCCAATGCCTGAGCTCGTGTACTCCTCCCTCCCAATATCGACATCAGCCCACATTCCTCTTCTGCTCAAATAATTCACAACCACTAACCAGACATTGGACGTTTGCTTTGTTCAACTATGCATCTGTTGTAGTCCACAATTGCAGTAAGGTGCAAGTTGTAGTGCACAATGGTGTCCTAAAATTATTTTGCAATGTATCTACCTCAAGCAGCTACCAAGTGTACATATAGAATGTACACACGTTCATTTCGTTCTCTTTGCGATAATTGTTTCAAGGAACCAGAAACATGAGTTCATGTGACCAACAAGACTTGACCGTCATCTTCCTCATGGGAGTTGGTGCGACATTGGTGTGTCAGAAACTATATTCCTACTTGTGGCCGCCAACAAGAACTAGATATGTAGGCATGTGCCATTGTACAGCGACACACAACGACGCATGTCAATCGGATACCTACACGAGTGAAGCAGAGGCAGAGGAGAGTCGTTGGGAAGATGTCTTCTACGAGGGACGAGGCGAAAACATTGACTCTGTTGATGCCGATGAGGACATATTCTATGATGCAATGGGATGTCAAGGACGGTAGGTATGTGAATGCGACTTGTGCCAGTGGCTCTGGCTGTGCAGTGTCTTGGATTCAAAGTGGTTAGATCAAGAGTGGATTGGGTAGTACCTCCTGAAATCATTCAACAATGGCCGTATTTGGGTCATGAGCATTACTCCCATGCCCAGACTAGTCACATGAATAATACTGTAGTACCCATAGCTGTCAATGAAATGATAATGAACTGCCCATAGTTGTCAATTACCATTTACTTTTGTGCCCGGAAATGTGACAAAAATAAACAACAAATACCCATGTTTCTCATTGAAATAATAGTTCCATGCCCATAGTTCGATACCCAGTCATGTCTATGCAATGAACCTCTTATGCCCATACATGTCACTGAAACAATACTCGCATACCCAGAAATGACAATGCAATGAACCTCGGAAGCCCATAGTTGTCACTGAGATAACACTCACATACACACAATTGTCAATGAAATAAACCTCGGAATCCCATACTTGTCAGTGACATAATACTCGCATACCTTGAATTGTCAATGCAATAAACCTTGGAAGCCCATACTTGTCACTGAGATAATACTCGCATACCCAGAATTTGCAGAGCAATGAAACTCAGATGCCCATACTTGGCACTGAAAACATACTCGCATACCCTGGATTGTCGATGCAATAAAACTCTGATGCCCGTACTTTCATCATCGAATGCCCACTACGGACTCGGTGGCTCGGTCCATGTCCACGGCTCCCATGGCTCGGGACAGTTGGGCGGCTTGCTACTGGGCATGGGTACTCCCAAGTTCCAAGCCATGTGCTCCGGAGTAACGGGAGCTCGGGCCCATGATGGTTCTTCACGTCCTAACTCTTGGTTGCGTGCTACATTGAGGTCCCACGGCTCCTTCAATGTGACTCATGCCCGATGTGCCGCCCGGGGGTCCGCTACGGGAGTACCGCATCCATGATGTGCTCGGCCATTTGGACGGACGTCGTTGTCCATGTCGATCCAACGTGTGAGTCAAAGTTTGACAGTTGGAGTAAACTTATCGCATTGTACTGACGGAGAAGCACCTAAAATACACACGTTAGTACCCGTTCATAGTGCGAACTGGTACAAAAACCAGGTTCACTAGTTGAACCTGTTCGCGTGACCCTTAGTGGACGTCGGCACATGCCGCCGATATCCGTTGATGGTACGCATGGCGTCGGCAAATTCCAGCGTGGACAATATGTGATTGGTGATGGCTGCGTCCATTCGGCGTGCATTCATTGGCGACGGCAGGTGAAGCCACTTATGTGCGACGCGGAAACGTCGGCTACAGCGCGACGATATCGGTCCACATGCATGGAAAGGACAAAACAAAGCAGAGGCTGCGAAGCCATGATGGAAACATGCGAGGTTCATTTACGACATGCAAGACCATGAAGACTGAATACTTTGAGCAAATAGTGAATACAGTAGACACGATTTTCGTTTTTTTTTTCTCGCACAACGAAAACCATGGGCACCGCTTTCATGTTCTTTCCGACAATGGACACCGCAAGCAGGTCGGTTTAGGCTTTGGACATTGCCATCAGTTCGCTTTCGAGTATGGATACGGCGGATCTATCGCCTGAAACCATGGACTCCGGAGTATGCCCAATGACAATTGTATCCACTGACTTTGCTCTCGAAGTCGGAATTCACCGACTTGGAGGATGAATTCAGTAACCTCTGACACCGGCCTCACCGATGTCAGGAGTCACCATGTCGCGAGTGTTGTGATTTTTGACGTTCCTGTCGACCTGAACAGTTTACTATGACCACTCGGGCGTGTCCATACTCGTGCACATCCCTGATGCAGACCTTGGTGGTACCGGTGCGTCAATTGGTGGTGGACTACCAGCTTGGAGCCAATCGACAACCGTTCCAGAGCTCTGGACGCTCCCCGGGACCTCCTGTAGTTTTTTTGTAGCACGCACAAGTGTATTGGTGGACTAGCCGTGGGCCCAATTTGCATGTTTTTGCATTGTGTGTCCACTGTTTGATGCCGGATGCATGGATGTGACCAGTCGTAGCGTCTGGCTTGTGATCCTGCACGTCTAGGTTCAGACGGCATAGCGTTCTGACATGTCTGCGCAGAGTTACGACCAAAACAGTGGTTGTGGGCTGGTTTTAGGACAGATCCTGCACTGCCGCGTGCGACACCCGCAGTGCGCCGCGGCAGGTACTTATGCCATGGACCTTTCATTTTTCAACTCTCTCTGCAAATGCTATTGAAGTATTTTGACACTTTGCCTTGTGTCTCCTAGCCAGACCCTTGCCGTTGTGTGCATGACCTGTGACTGTCGTCACCGTCTGACCAGGCACAGACGCCTAGTTGGCGGCTGTGTCGCTAGGAAGCTTCTACGCATCTTCTCTTGGTATCAGAGTGGTGAGACACTTCTTGCTGATCTGCGCAGCAGAGACGCAGCAGAGCAGCAGCAGTGAGCGTCACCGTTGGTGCCAATCCACAAGGACCTGTTGACAGTACCCGATTGCCAGCGACGTCACCCACGTGAGAGTGCATCAGCAACAGCCGCCAGTAGCAGCAGGTGACACCTGCATCAGGCGGCAGCGGCTAGCAGCTGCTGGCATTGGCACCAGCAGCGATAGCAGCAGGCCACAGCCATGACAGGCGGCGGCTGGCAGCAGCAGTAGCAGCCCGCGACAGCAGGAGCGCGCAGCAGCAGCAGCAACTAGCAGGAGGAGCACTACGTAGTGGCGGCGGCAACAGCGGGCAGCAGCAGCATGCAGTAGCCGCAGCATTGATCAATCGCAGTAGCATTGAGGAGCAGCAAAAGCAGTAGCAGCAGCACAGCAGAGAAGTAGCGCTATAGCAGCACGCGACGGTAGCAGCGCGCAACAGCCGCTACGCGTAGCAGTTGCAGCACAGCAGCAGTGCGCAGCTTCTGCCACAACTGCACAAGCTGCCGCGGCTGTTGCTGCAAATACCGGCGCAGCAGCAGCAACAGCCGAGCGGAAGCAGCTATGGCGCTTCCGTGTAGCTTTTGCGTGGCTGTTGTGGAGCAGCCGCCCCCTACGCAGCGGGGTAACAACCACGAGGGTTGACAAAAAAAAGGAGGGGGGGAGGAGGGGAGCTGATGTCAGCATTTTTCTTGCTGACGTCATCAGGTCATGCTGACGCCAGCAACCACCTGCTGACATTGGCACTTAATCAATTTTTTGGTCGGAGAGTCAAAAGTTGGCAGCGTTTCAACTCCTTAAGAAACTTTGACTTTTCCGCAATCCCACCAAGTTGACGTCATGGCCCATAATGAGCAGTGACATGGCTCCGTCCGATCATAAGGGAAAGAGGATACTAGATCCCTCTTCTTCCTCCTCAGGGATCATGAGCCTACGCTCGCAGGCTATTGAGGACCTGCGGAGCCAGCAGGACGAGATGTGTCGCCTATAGCGGGAGCAGACTGACGCCATCTGTACACTCACTGAGCTTCTTCGGGGTTAGTCTATGGCTCCACGGCAGACCTCTGAGGGAGCTGTTGGTGTCACACCCTCTTCACATCAGTCAGCTCTAGCACCAGAGACAGGAGCTGGATGCGACCCGCCACCTCTTGATCCTTGGGATGACGATCCAGATATGCCAGGCATCGAGGTTAACTCCCCCGAGCATGAGATTCGTGTACTTCAGGAGCATCTCCGCCAGCTCCAGACGAGCTCTCGACCCCCACACACATCTTGTTTTCTCTAGATTTGACCGTCGCCTGACTTCCACCCGAGCGACTTCCCTCTTCCTGGTATCATCCCCATCCCTCCTCCTTCTCAGCTTGTGGTTGCTCTCCCTACGGAGCGGCAACCCAAGGACTCCGAGACACTGCCACCACAGTACGTCAGTGAGAACGGTTTTGACTGCTCGGAGATCCTTTTCCAGGTTTGGGCCACTTCAAAGGGAGTGTGGCCCTACTACCACAGTCCGTATCAGAATAAGGACCAAGCACAAGTGCAGACAGCTGCTAGGGCAATGCGCGGACTTCTTTACGCCATGCTGTGCGAGATCGTCGTCGACTTCCGCTCGCTCCTTGGCAAGGCCGGAGAGGCACCGACACTAATACACGTGGGGGCTGGGACTTGGCACTATCCCTGCTTGCTGTGGAGACGCATGCCACCCACGTCGCTCACATTCGTGCCTTTCACTCCCTTTGCCAGGGGCCTGCCGAGGCTGCAGCAGACTATTGGCGAAGCGTCATGCGCATCTACACGTGCCTTGGGACTTCAAGAGGTACACAGCTATAGGCACTCCGCACGATCATGCACAAAGTTTGCCTTGAGCACACAGACATCTTCACAAGGTACAGCAACGCCATGCTCGAGCCTTTTTTGGCCTCACTACAACTTCTTCCCTGTGCGCACCAGCTCTTTCTCCACGTGACTTCCGCCCGTGAGGCAGCCGTGGCTCATCAGGAGACTCCCCTTGCTGCAACAATCGTCACATCACCACCGACGCCCCTCCTGTAGTCTCCTTCTCCATCCTTTGTTACGTCCTCCTCTTCCTCTTTCACCCCGATTACACCGACTCAGACACAGGGTGTCGTGGCAGCACCATACGGGATTAAGGGACGACGGAGGTGCGGCTCGGGCCAGTAGCAGTCACAGCAGTAACCATCATCGGGTAGTACCAGTGGATGCTCTGCTCATTGCTACAATTGTGGAGGCGCTCATTGCTACACTGAGTGCCACCAACCGCTCGACTGGACGCGGAATACTTGCGGGCTTCACGCTGCACACGCACTATGGTCTACATTGAGGAGCACATCCTCCGGGTGTGTGGCAACCACGACCGCAGCAGTTCTCGCTTCACCACCGGCGACCAGCGGCGACCTGGACCCACGTGACTGCACCATCGCCAAGCTCTGACACCTTTTGGCACTTCGCTATCAAAGAGGTACGAGTGTGTTGTCACAGCCGGGTGGTTCAGAGACTGTGTGTCTGTTGGTTCTTTTGGCTCGAGATGACTCGTGTGGGGGGGCACAGTCCGCATGTGATGACGATGGGTCTGACTGTACCGATTGGATTGATGAGTCTTACCTTTGTGCCCTTCATCGTTCCTGCCCAGCGCCTGTCTCAGGCCAAGTTTTTCATTGCCCGTTGTACAATGACGTCCTCCCATCATGATCCCGGTGGCACTTGTATCATCAATTCCGGTGTCACTCATCACATGACCTGTCGTCATAGTTACTTTGTTGTTCTCGGCCCTTTTCTGTCTGTTCGTTCCGTTGGCACAGGCTCTGGTCAGTCCATGCCTGTCGAGGGTGTTGGGTTCATGTGTTTCGATGGTCCGTCTGGCCCCCTGTATCTTTCCGAGGTGCTGTTTGTGCCTGAAATTGAGCTCAGTTTGCTTTCCGTACGTGCTTGCACACTGATGGGAATCTCTGTGGAGCACACTACAGACTCCACAATTGTGAATGTTGTTGACACTCGTAGCATTGTTCTTTGTGCCTTTGTTGTGGATGACCTGTATCGTGTATCTCGGACTTCTCCTCCTTGCTCCCCCTCCCCTTGAGCTTGTGCTTTTTTCACTGGAGCTTTATATCCTGAGCACCAGCGATTGCTTCATTGCCGTCTGTGTCATGGAGGCTCCCACACTATGTCAAAGCTCATTCAAAAACAGCCCGCCCTTGGTCTTGACGCGGCTTCTTTCGAGAAGCCCCCCAAGACCGACTGTCTCTTCTGCGCTCAGGGTAAGATGCATCGTTGCACCTAACTTGACTCCCATTCTCGCGTACTTCGCCCTCTTGAGTTAGTCCATTCGGACCTTCTTGGTCCTGTCCCTGTGGAGTCTCTATCCGATCGGGGTTGATACGTCTTGACCCTGACAAAGGACTTCAACCAGATGCGGTGGGTCTACAGCCTTCGCTAGAACAGTGATGCCGCTCTCACGGTTCACCTATGGCTAGTGATAGCTGAGCGTGAGTCCCGCCACACGCTGCATACCTTCCGCTCCGATTGCGTCGGTGAGTTTCTTGGCGAGATGGACAGCTTCTTCGCCGAGCACAGGATTTTTCGCCAGGTCTCCGCTCCTGGTACTCCTCAGCAAAACGGTGTTTCTGAGCGCTGGAAGCGCACCATGGAGGATGCGATTCGCGCTATGCGGTCTGAGTGCAGTCTCCCGGAGTCCTTCACTTTTGAAGGATTCGCGTACATAACTTAGGTCTGGAACCGCCTCCCGCACGGTCCCCTTCCAGCCAAAGTCACGTTGTATGAGCTCTAGTTTGGCCATCATACTGACCTGCGCCTTGCTCGCGTCTGGGGATCCTTGGCTTCTTTGTGGTATACGGAGGACGAGTAAAGGTCCAAGGTCTCATCGTGGGGTCGCTTGTGTGCCTTCATTGACATCTCCTCGCAGTCAAAGGCTTGGCCCTTTTGGGATCCTGCTCGTTGTCACACCGTTGAGTCACGCAACGTGCTCTTCTTTGAGTCCATCACCTACCGTGATCTGACATCGATCGCATCGCTGTCCGTCACGCATCTTCCTATGTGTGAAGTTTCTTGACGGATGGGGGAGTCTACTCCTACGAGCACCTCTCGCCAGGCTGATGTGTATGTTCGAGCTCCCTCCACTTCTTTGTCTCTGGCTCTTGATGACCCAATGATAATCGTTGCCGGCCACGAGACCTCTCCAGCACAGCCGGCTTCTACCCCTTTTCCCTCGCACCCCATGGGTACCCATGATCCTGTACCTGTGCGTACTCTTGTGATCGTACGTGTGTCCACCGGTACTCCTACCTCTGTGCGTGGTCCTGCCTCACCTGCTCCTACTGTCACACCCAGTCTCGTGTCTCCCACACACGCATCTCCTCCCACGGCATCACCACCTCCCTTGCCTCCTCCCTCACCAGCCGTGGTCGTGCCTGTCCCTTAGCCTGAGGTGCGCCCCTCGAGCCTAGGTTACTCCCGTGAGCCTGGCGGTCATCTTCGACCACTGGATGTCGGAGCCTAACAAGTGTCAGGTCTCGCACCCTAGCGCTCCACTCGCAGCATCACGAGTGGTGATCCCGGCACAAAGGCCCTAGGCCTGAGTGTCCGCACTGAGCACACAGAGGTACATTTTGTGTGCCCCGTAAGGCACAATCTCGTCACTCGCGAGTTTCATATCGCTTGTGATACAGCAGCTGATCTTGTGGTCGTCAGACCTAGCACTGAGGCCTGTGCACTTGCCATGCAGAGCTCTCCCTCTATGGCACCTGACCCGGGCACACCTAGGGAAGCTCTCTCATCACAAGATACTGACGCTTGGCGTGCTGCCTGCGAGGATGAGCTTTGCTCCATCCAAGAGCATGGAGTTTACGAGCTAGTCGACCTTCCACCTGGGAGGAAGGCTATTCAGGTCAAGTGGGTCTTTTGCAAGAAAGTGAAGCCGGATGGCTCAGTGGAACGCCACAAGGCTCGTTTGGTTGTCAAGTGGTACTCTCAGATTGAGGGCATCGATTACACTAACACCTTTGCCCCTGTCGGCCGCATGACCTCAGCTTGAGCTCTGTTTGGTGTAGTGGCTCAGCATGACTGGGAATTGCACCAAATGGATGTGAACAATGCGTTCCTCCATGGCTCTCTAGATGAAGAGATTTACCTGGCTTAGCCACCTGGCGTTGAGGACGATGACAAGGTCAGGCACTTCCGCAAGTCCTTGTACGGCCTCAAGCAGTCTCCTTGGTGTTGGAACCAAGAGATCACTGTCATCCTGACTCGTGCGGGATATGTATAGAGCAAGGCAGATCCCTCTCTCTTCATCCGACGGACGCCTGAGCGGTTCAACGCCATCTCGGTCTATGTCGACGACCTTCTGATCGCGTCTCCTTCCATGGAGGCCGTGAAGGAGGCCAAGGTTGTCCTCTTGACTTCCTACAGGATAAATGACCTTGGTCCTACAACGGTGTTTCTTGGCATGGAGATCGTGCGAGACCGCAGACGTCCAACGTTACTGCTGCATCAGGCCCGATATGCACATGTTGTGGGGGAGCGCTTCAGCGACGACCTCGGAGCAGTGCCCACGGCTTCCACACCTCTTAGGCCTAATGAGCAGGATGTCCTGAAGGTGTAAGATCTCACACATGTGGGAGAGATGGTGGATGTGACCTTGTACCTCCGTCTCATCGGATCTCTGATGTACCTGGCCACTACCACACGTCCTGATATCGCCATTGCCGTCAACCTCCTTACCCAGTTTTTGTAGTCTCCACGCGCTAGAGCCCTTCACGCGGCTGTGCGAGTGGTCCTATGCGTGGTCTCCACATCGTACATCGGACTTTGCTTTCGTAGGTTGTGTTCAATGGTCCTTAACGGCTACAAACATAGCTACTGGGCCTGTAGCCCAGATGGACGCTATCCCACCGGTTACGTGTTCTTGCTCGGTGTACTGCTGCGTCCTGGCACAGCGAGAAGCAGTGCTGCATTGCACGTAGCTCATTGGAGGAAGATTATGTTGCTCTTGGTGCGGGGGCTGCTGAGGCGGTATGGTTGCAGCGCCTGTTCCTTGAGTTGGGTCAGTCAATACCTGCTATTATGCTTCGTTGCGACAACCAGAGTGCTCTTGCCATTACGGAGAACTCTGGTATCTTTTACCCTTGCACGAAGCACATTGCGGTTGAACATCGCCTTTTGCGTGATCTGGTGGAGCGACACGTGATCTCTGTCATTTGGGTTGGCACTGACATGCAGCGTGGTGACTTTTTGAGGAAGGCACTAGCACGCGGAAAGTTCCTCGTGGCCATTCATTTTTGTTGGGCTTTGCCCCTTGCTTGGGAGTGGTTGAGTGTGGGGTGTGTCTGTGTCCGTGTCACACCTGTCTTTGCTCTCAGTGTTGTACTCGTCTCAGTGCTGCACTTGTATGGACATGCATACCATCGGGTCATGGGAGAGTGTTGTAATTTGTGACATTCCTATCGACCCGTACAGTTTACTGTGACCACTGTGCTGTGTCCATACTCATGTAGATACCTGATACGGATCCTGGTGGTACCGGCGCATCATTTGGTGGTGGACTACCAGCTTGGAGCTGACCTACGACCGTTCCAGAGCTCTGGACGCTGCCCGGGACCCCTTGTAGTTTTTCTACAGTGCGTAGGAGTTTATCGGCGGATTGGCCGTGGGCCCGATTTGCATGTTTTTGCATTGTGTGTCCACTGTTTGATGCCGGATGCATGCATGTGACCAGCCGTAACGTCCGACTTGTGATCCTGTACGTCTAGGTTTAGACGACGTAGCGTTCTGACATGTCTGTGCAGAGTTACGGCCAAAACAGTGGTTGTGGGCTGGTTTTAGGACAGATCTTGCACTGTCGCGTGCGACATCCGCCGTACGACGCAGCAGGTACTTATGCCATGGACCTGTCATTTGTCATATCTCTTTGCAAAGGCTATTGAAGCATGCTGACACTTTGCCTTGTATCTCCTAGCCAGACCCTTGCCGTTGTGTGCACGACCTTGGACTATCGTCACCGTCTGACTAGGCACTGACACCTAGTCGGCGGTTTTGTCACTAGGAAGCTTCCACGCATCTTCTCTACGAGTTCTGTAGTTCAGAAATGCAAACTCCCAAACTTGTGCGTTTGCAAGGGTGAGTTCACAAACTCTGAGCGAACCCCGTAGTTGAACTAAAGGATTTGGGTCACAAAATTTTCCTTGCCCGGGCACCTGCCAGGCCCCGCAGTAGAGGGGCCCAGAAGATCCTTTTTCTTCCATCACAGTGTGTGCCGCATTCTGCAAAAAACCCCAAATCCTCGACAAACCCCCTTGTTAAAATAGGGGTTTTGACAGGGTCATGGCAATCTTACAGGGAGGTTTCCCCCCAAAATTCCTTGTGCGAGCTCGCGATGACTAGCAAAGTTCGACTTCACCCTCGATGTCGAAATCCATATCAAATCTATTAAATGCATGAAATACATGTCATTCGTGCCCGTTTGCACTCGCAAAGTGAAAAACATGGACACCGAAGTCATTTCGTATTTCAACTATGGGAACCGCTGACTTCTCGTTTTCAACAATGAACACCGTTGTCTTTCCATTTTCGACTATGTGCACCGCTGATCTATCGAGCGAAACGATGGGTATATTACAACCCTGTCCCCACATAATCTGGTGACTTCTGAAAGGTTTGAACCAGTGACCCCAACAAGTTTGTAAATTGTGTGACCTGAAGAGGTTTGGTAAGATTTTGCGGGTCACTACGCTCAACCCAAAACGCATCAAGAGTGTCAAAAGACGACTTGAGTCGCTCTCCATGCTAGCGAGCGAGCATTTCAACAACGGGTGATCGTGGTCTACGCCTTTCACATAATGGACCTCATTTTCCAACAAATTCATTCTTCCCCCCGTTATGTGTTAAGCAGTATTTCAACCATGGATGCTGCCAGTCCACATGCCACAGCTTGCTAGACCCCGATCAACCACGTCTTTTGATTCTACACAAGAAGTGGAATATTATCGAGGTCATGGACTCACTTCTTATCCCATCCAACAAACACCATGATTTTTTATGCAACCTCTTGGCTACATGAGCTGATTTAAGGCCATCCTTGTCCCATTTTCTTTGTCACACGCATAAAGCCTCAAGCGTGGATGGTCATGATGGTGTTCATGTGTGGCAACTCTACTATGGTAGAGTTGCCACACATGAACACCATCATGACCATCATCACGTCTATGTGAATCCTGAGCTTGTTGAAAAGTTGTTCATTTTGCGTTTACGTGTGTTCCATGCAATTTCTGCGCTCAAATTATCTGAAGTATTTCATTGTGTGAGTGCAACATAATAATGGTGTTTCCAACATCACTAAATACCTTGGTTTTTAATTGTGGGGGTTACATAAAGTAATCATGCCTTCTTCTCTCACCATCATCACGTCACAAAAAAGAACTTGTTGGTTATGACCTTCTTCAAAACATGAATTTTGTTCTCGTTAAGTGGGAAAGTCCACACTCATAGAAAGAATCATTAACGTGGTTTTGCATCACAAATGTAAGTTCATTGGAAACAAAAACTTTTCATTTGACACCAGATTTGTGGAGGGTTATGCTTTATTGATGTCGTGAAGTGATAGTCGCTACCACCTCATAGAATGTAGAGCTTTACCACCCATGAATTCTCAACGATTCTCAGACTGTAAATTTCATGATCACTTTCAATGATTGAGAGATCATTCGGTGTTCTCAAATCATTTTTTCACAAATTCCACACTGTACCAAGTTACAACAATTTCTTGTATTCCCAACCTGCCACTTTTCCTTCACAAAGCATTCTATCTTCATACATAGACAGGAAGACAAATTGGATTACGTTGAATACGACATACTACATCAAATTCACTAATATAGGAGAATCCAATGACAAAGGCATCACAATCATATGAATGAGCACGAGACACCATGGCATAGCACAAGGCATGTGGAGTGATGAATGGTCATAGATAGAGGAGGTGGATGCAATAAACATAGGTGGAACATTTATAAAAGAAGACTAGTCATTAGAAAACATCAGTTATCCTTACGTAGGATCTCATTATCCTATGTATACAAATTATCTACAAGAGAATCTTATGTGGCATTCACACGAGAGGCATCGTGTTTCGTCGCTTCATAGTTTTCACGACAAACAAATGCCAAGTTACAACCATGATTACGACTTCCCACCAAGTTATGCAACTCACCAACTCAGTGGACGAAGTCCACCTAAAATTGGATTAACTTTGAGGGCAGCTAGAAATGGAAATTCATTCGTGCAATAAATGAAAGTGACTCAAATCACAATGCATACAACATGGCTCCAAGTTATGTTTAGGCATACACCCCTAAAAATTCTTTCATAAATAAACGCATTTTCACTAGCATGTCAACTTTGTTGATGTGCCTATCCATGGTAATCCTATGCTTCACATGTTTCTATTCAGCATCATCATTTGGTTAATCATTACCCTCATGCACGATTCTTCACTCCTTCATAAGAAGATGATGTCCATCTACCTTTTGTAGTATACAGATCATGGTGGTTAGCCCAACATAGCCGATGTTTCCTCCTTGATTTTTCCTTGTTTAAGTTCTACCTTACATGTATCTGACAACGTTTCCACTTTAATTTTTACCAACTAGAGTTTTACACGAAGCGTACAACCACTAAAGTCAATGTTGGATTAGGCATGTGTGCACAAGGTAGCCAAAGTGGACGCAAAAGAACAAAATTGCACATGTTTCTTAATGTCCTTCGTGATACGAAATTCCTCCTTAAGAAATTGAGCTAAGTAGTATATGGCATGTCCAAGCCATGCAATTGTGTTTTAGAATGTTGGTACATGAATGAATCTAATACGAGATAACATCACATTACAGTTGTCATGCAAGACCATGTACCTATGAGGGAATTTTTTCATGCGATGAGTGTTGACAGCTCTTATTGTTCCGAGAGCAAGGGCTTCTTTTTCACCAACATGTAGTAACACATTTTCAAGCACTAGAACATGACTACAATGCATGTGATTTGGCGAATAAAACATCGAATAGTGGAGCCAGAGCTACTTCGCTATGGTATCACCAAAACAGTTGTGGTACATCAAGTTTAAGCACCTCTTTCATGACTGATTAGGATGTTATAATTGAACAAAATCTTTCCAATGGTTGGTAAGGTGTTGGTTCACATATGCTTCACACATGTTGTCATAACTGAGGTGAATATGAAACAACAATGAGATATGGTCTTGTTCACTAGGTTTGTCAACGATCCACAACCACGATACTACACTACTAGCAAGAGAATGTTGGGTTTTTGGAGCGTGCGCTGACGAAGTCACTACATGCTCTGATGTAGCAAGGAGGCCTTGCTGCTGCCCTAGATTTGTGTGCTCGGCAAGCTAACCTTGTACTCCAAAGTGTGAAAGCGGATAACTGAAATTGAACTTGTGACTAAAAAAGACTATCCTAAGGATATGATGTTTTGTGACTAAAACTTGTTTTGTGACGACGATTTCATTTATCTAGGTCTCTTTGCAGTATAATCATGGCAAAAACAAATGCCCCCCTGCTACATGGTTTTTCTGTTCTAAACAATGTACGGCCTGTAGTCTTGGTTCGTTTTTGGGAATATTTCATCTTTTGTGTTGGAATTGGACGAAACAACATCACTTCATTTTCCTCTTGTCTTTTTTTTGGCTTCGAGGGGTTTTTTTTTACTCTGCATCTTACGATCTCCGGTGTCCGTGCATGCTAAACACCAAAAACCATGCGCTCCCGTGACTAGTGGAGGTCATGCAAGCACACTAAGGATTTCGCTCTTGAGGCCAGATGCGAACGGAACAGGCCAATTTATTCAATGGTATTTGTTTTAGCCATGATTATTTTCCAAAGAGAGCCAAATACATGAAATCGTCGTCCCAAAACAAAAATTTATGAACAAAATCTCATAGCACTAGGGTTCCATTAAATGAATCAGCCCATCTCGTTCATATTCAGCTTGGCGAGTGAAATCCAAAGTGCGCTTGCATGACATCCACCGTTCACATGAACGCATGGTTTTTGGTGTTGAGCATGCACCGAAACCAAATATTGTAAGCTCTAGAGGAAAAGAAAACCCGTTGAAGGAAGAAAGAAACTAATAAAGGAAAACTATGAAAGATTTGATAGAATCCTTGGCCGACTAGGCCAAAACCATGGTGCATGAGGGTCTCCGACCCTCAAGCCATCCCGTCTCACCGCTCACAGTCCCAGGTGACCCCGCTTGACCCACATGGCTTCGTCAACCGGTCGGCGTGGCACAGCCACGCTACATTTCCCCCCTACTAAGAGTGAGAGACACCTTGGCATCTCTTGTAATCTGATGTGGGATTCGAGCCCTGGAGCTCTAATACCAATGTAACGGATTTGACAGAATCGTCTAGCAAGGCTCCTCTACAGTCTTGGGCCTAATTTGGCCAACTCTGTTGTGCTGTCAGGTCTTCAAGCAGTCAGGGGCGTCCACCAACCCAGGCTGGCAGAAGGTTGCCAGGCTGACATGGGTTTTTACATGAGAGAGCGTTTGTAGAGTCTTGGTTTGAGGCGTTGTATGAAAAAAGGATTGGAGTATTTGTTGAAGTTACTATACTGACTCAGTCTAATCTGGGTTTTAAAGTTCCATCTTGGCAAGTTGACTTGCTGCTCTGTGCCTTGAGGAAGCTTCCTGTTGTAGGGTCGTAGCTTCCTCCACAAGGAATCTTCCTTCTCCAGAGCACACAACTTCCTCTCCGAGGAAGCTTCCACTTTACAATGGTCCCAACTGCTGAGTCCTGCATGTAACCGCTCACGCAGGACGGTCCTTGCTCATAGCTCGGCATGTTGTTGCTAAGCCATTCATGCATGTATTGATGCAATACACAGTCCTGGATTCATGCACTAGAGCAGAGTTATCCCCACTCCAGGCCTTGTATGTTGTTGCTGAGACACGCTAATGTAGTTGTTCATGCAGGGCAAACCTAGCTGCCCAGTCAAGTGTAGCCCCACCCTGACTAGACCTAGCCTAGTACACAGCTTTCCTTGCTTCTCCTGCATAGCTGTTGACCAAGTTGGGTCAACAAGCATGCATAGCCTTGTTGTGCATGCAGCACACAAAGATCCTGGCTCCTTTCACCCTTGGACCTTGATGCCAGAATTAAACCCAGCTTATCAGGTAGGGAAATGCCGTCCAAACCGCACCCGCCATGTGTCGCTCAACGCAGTTATCGCTCACTCCAAGAGAAAACAAGGCCTTAAGAAACATACAAAAATTTTAAATGGGCTCAAGAAGACTTCTTCAGATCCAAGCTCATTAAGGATTGAATGTGTGTTAAATCTGATAGTGAGCACATCAGCCAGATGCCCTTTTCGTACAAATTTTATGAAGATGCAACTTTTTTATACAATCTTATTGACAGGATGAATCCATGTTTAGTGATGAGCCAACATATGCGATAAGTCAATTGCAAGATTTCGATGTTGTAAAGCTTCTAAATTTGTGAAGGAGAACTAGATAACAAACCTGGCTTTCCATCGTGGGCTTACAAGAGAAAGTTCTTTGGTGTCCTTGCATGGTATGCTGAATTTTCATTGATGAAGGAGTTCAGCAATCCAAGATTTTCCCAAGGTGTATAAGATTTGAAACAATGTCTAGCATAGAAAGAGAATATACACGAGCACTTTGTATGGTTCCAAATGAAAGATACAAAAAAAATCCACGAGATCATGGGACCTCAAACCCCACTTCCAAAGGGGATTCATGAGTTGAATTATTTAAGATTATGCTCCTTTCACAAATTTTTCATCTCAGTATACCACTTCCTTCTTCAAAATTCATACAGAATTGGCATTGCTTCTAATGAATTTGTAGGATTCCAGTCTACATTGTATCCATCCCATGACATGGGAGGCTCAAAACCTCAAACTAAACAATATGATCAAGGAAGACACCTATCATGTATGATTACATGCTCATAGAATTTCAGAGTTATGTTTTCAAGTAATTTGCACCTACATCAAAGCATAACCATAATATACATTTGTCACAAACGGAAATAATTTACTCGCTCACACAACCACAAACTGTTGGAACTGGAGGAGAGAGGAAGCCTTGGTGCAGCAAACATATGGGACTGAAAGGGCATCACTTGTGCTGAAGAATGGTTTTTGAATCACTCAAAATGATGGAGTACATGTAGAGTTAGAGCTTGGGCAAGTCAGCCCTCTCACAAGCCACACCACTTAGCCATGGAGGCTAAGGTTCACACACTAGAGTCCATAATCTCACATACGAGAGGAAATCAGCCTAGCAATCAGGCTGACCACTCACACACGACCTAGAGAGCTAGAAAATTCTCTCATGGCACACTCCTAGTGGTCACATAACCCACAATCCCATGGAGAATTGTCATGTGTCCATGGCTAGCACACAAGGATCTCACCTCACCTAAAAAGTAAGGAGAGGTACCTTTTTCCTAGTCAGCACACTCTGACAATGCAATCCAAGAATCTAGGACCTTTTTGGATATTTCTCCCATCAGGTCTTGACCCTGGACCTCTTGCCTTTTTTCATTTCTCAGGCTAAGGGATGGAGCCATCGCCCATGGTCACCCATACACCTGCGGTCGATGACCCTGGAAATTTCAAAAATTCATATCTCTCATTCCGACAGTTGGATCGGCCTGAAACTTCGACCGTAGAAGTTTTGCCACCTGATCTTTCAAATGGTGATTTTGGATTGACGATCGGAGTAGGCATCTGGTAGTTTCCTGGAACTTGCTCCTGTGGACCTGAAACTGAGTCGGATGGCTCCTTTCCCAATAATCTTCCACTTTGCCGTAATCAGAGTGGGCTGATTCCACATGCCTTTATGCAGAACTGCTACTTCTCACGAGTCACTGGCTTGGTGTAGAAATCAGTGACCTGCTTGCTGGTTGGAGTGAATTCCAGCTTGATAGCACCCTCCTGCACCATGTGCCTGATGAAATGATATGCAATGTCAATGTGCTTGGTCCGAGCATGGTGCTTGGGAGTCTTGGCGAGTGCAATTGCGCTATGGTTGTCGATGCGCACAAGAACTAGAAATGCTGCACTCCCACTCATCTCCGCCATGAGACGCTGAAGCCAAATTGCTTCCTTGGTTCCAAAGCTGAGAGAGATGTTCTAAGCTTCCGTGCTTGAGGTGGCCACGACCACCTGCCGCTTGCTGCAAAAGTTGATGGCCCCGCCATTCATGAGGAAAACCTGTCCAGAGATAGACTTGCGGTCCACAGGGTTTGAAGCCCAATCTGCGTCTTTGTAGCCAATGATGATGTTGTCGTTGCCGTTGTAGGTGATGCCGATGTTGATGGTTCCAGTAAGGTAGCAGAAGATCCGCTTTACTGCCTTCTGGTGCTCAGGTACGGGATTCGCCATGTGTTGGCCTACAGCGCTTACAACCTGTGCGAGGTCCGCCCTGGTTGCGACCATCAGGTACATGAGACTGCCGACGGCGCTCTGGTACTTCTGCCGCTTAGCTGCATCCGCCTCTCCATTGAAGCTCACAAGGTACTGTCGCGTCTCCAACGGCGTGCCGATGGGTTTGGCCTTTGCCATGCCGAATCGCTGAAAGACATCCATGATATAACAACTCTGCTATAGCAAGAGAGTGTGTGATTTGCAGTCACGCGCGATTTGGATACTGAGGAAGTATGATGCCTCCCCGAGATCAGACATCTGGAAGCGCTCCTACATGGCCTCCTTGAATTCCTGCAGTGCAAACATGCTGTTGGAAAGGAGGAGCATGTCATACACATGGACAACGATCATGAGGATCTCATGCCCATGCTGCCAGCGATAGACTTTGTAGTCACACTCGTTGTGCTCGAACCCCATGCATTGTAGTGTCGCAACCAACTTCTGGTTCCAAGCACGCGACAGTTGCTTGAGGCCGTACAGCGACTTCTGCAGCTTGCAAACGAGGTGTTCCTGGCCATCCATGGCGAATCCTTCTGGCTGCTCCATGTAGATCTCCTTCTCCAAGTCACCGTTTAAGAATGTTGTCTTGACATCCATGTGGTGGATCTCGAAGTCCTCAGCTGCTGCATAAGAGAGGAGCGTGCGCACAGAGGCAAACTTTGCAACAGGAGCAAAGGTTTCAGTGTACTCGATGCCTTCCTGCTACAAGTACACCTTGGCGATGAGCCTCGCCTTGTACTTTTTGACGTTGCCATCTGCGCCCCTGTTCTTCTTGAACACCCACTTGCACTTGATTACCTTGCGTCCAGGTGGACGCTCAGTCAGCTCCCAAGTACCATTGTCGAGCTACGATTGTATCTCCTGCTGCACAGCTTGCGCCCAATCTTTTGCATCTGGTGCAGCCATAGCCTCCTAGTACAACGTCGGCTCATCAGATTCTGCAGCAACTGCAACCTTCATCTGGTCTGGTTTTTGCACCATCCAGAAATGGCCACGCTCCCCAGACTTGTAACGCACCCTGAGAGGGTACCTGTGACCTTGCGCTGGAGCATTGGCGGGGGGCTGACGCGGTGCTGCTGGCACAACTGCTGCTGCTGATGGTGGTGCATCTTCATCCTCTGCTTCTGCCGATGAGGCCGCTGTATCTACTGCATCAGACATGGGAGAGGAGAGGCGTTCTCCCATTGTCACAGTGGAGGAAAGGTCAGGAGAGACTGGGTCAGGGAGGGTATCTGCTCCCACGGCCTTGTCAGATGCTGGTTTTGTTGCCTCTTCACATACAATGTTGGTGTCGATGACGTTACTCTGGTTGAAGACGATGACGTGGCCGGTATCCCTCTCATAGAGGCGATACGCCTTGCTTGGCACGTCATAGCCAATCATCAGCATCCATGCGCTCGTTGCGTCCCACTTCTGCCGCTTCTCCTTGGGCACGTGCATATGTGCCAGGCTGCCAAATGCTCGCAGATGATCAACGCTCGGCTTCTTGCCGAACCACGCCTCGTACGGTGTCATCTGCTCCAACGCCTTGGTTGGATTGCGGTTCTTGATGTACACGGCTGGCTCACTGCTTCAGCCCAGAAGTCGTAGGTGAGCCGAGCCGCGTGCAGCATAAAGCGCGCTCACTCAACGATGGTGCGGTTGGCGCGTTGTGCTACGCCGTTCTGCTGCGGCGAGTATGGCGCGGTGCGTTTCGCCTTGATGCCAGCTGCTGCGAGGTAGTCCTGGAATTCTTTGATCAGGTATTTTCCACCGCGGTTGTTGTGCAACGCCTTGATTTTCTTGCCGGTCTGGTTCTCCACCATTGCCTTGAACTCCTTGAACCTGTCAAAACACTTGTCCTTGGAAGCAAAGAAGTACACAGCAGTGTAACGGCTGAAATCATCAATGAAGGTGAGAAAATACCTAGAGCCTCCAAAGCTCTGGGTCTGCATCGGGCCACACAAGTCTCTGTGGACCAGCTCCAGCACCTCCTTTGAGCGCTCCCCTATTCCTGAGAACGCCTCGCGATGCTGCTTTTCCGATGCACAACTACTGCTCAAAGTTTGAGATGGTGGGCAAGTCGGGCACCATCTGCTTTGTTTGAAGCTGCTGCAAGGTGCGCATGCCGATGTGGCCATAGCGCGTATGCCAGATTTCGCCGTCTGTTACCTACACCACTGCTGCAAGACTCTGCTCACGCGGGATCTTGGTCGCCCCCAACAAGCGGTACATGTAACCTTCCTTCACCGAACTGGCCAACTTCTCTCCCGTTTCTTTTTCGAGGATGTAGTCACAGTTGTCGTCAAAGACGACGCGCAGTCCTCTGTTGGTTAGAGAGGAGATTGAGAGGAGGTTGAATGCAGCATCATGTACATATAGCACGCCATGGAACACTCCCTCTTCAATACCACGCGCGGTCTCCAACCACATCTCCACAATCCCAATCCCCTGAGCATATACCACCCGATCATCACCCAAAGCAATAGGTCGCGGGGGGGATTGAGAGCAGCTGCGTAAACCACTCCTTGTTGCGCGTCAGACTCTTGGTGCACCCTGAGTCCTTGTACCACGCCAGGTCCGCCTTCTCCTTCTGCAACCTGTCAGACTTCACCATGAAGAGGCAGTCGCGCACCTCCTTGGCTACGTTCATGTTGCCAAAATGGCGCATGCCGGTCTGATTCTGCTGCTGCTGCTGACGCTCTTGTGACTGCTACTGCTGCTGTTGTGGAGTTTATTGCTTCTACTGCTGTTGCAAGGACTGCTGCTGCTGCTCCTTTTGGTCCCTCTTGAACTTGAAGCACTCTTTCTTGTAGTGCCCCTCTTTCTGGCAATAGTGGTACTTGCCTTTCTTCTTGCCTCTCTGTTGCCCAGAGTGCTGATGCTGCTAGTTGCGTGCGCCCATGGCCATAAAAGCCGCTTCACTGCTGCTGTCGCCATTGCACTTTGCTACATTACGACGCAGTTCCACCTGCACCAGGTGCATGCAGATGAAGTCCAGGTTGAGAGTTGGCTAGCACTCCAGCGTCTCTCGCACCGTGTCATAGTTCTTTGGGAGTCCCCTCAGCAAGAGGAGGATGAAAAGCGTCTCTTCCACAGGGTTGCCGGCCGCTTTCAGCTGCTTCGCCAACCCCTTTTCCCTGTCCAAGTACGCCTCCATCCCTTTGCCACCCTGCATTTTCAGCGCCATCATCTTCTCCTCCAAAAGCATGAGGAATGCAGGATCCTTGCTCTCATACTTCTTGCACAACGTGTCCCACCCCTCTTTTGCAGTAGCCTTGTCACTCACGTACTGAAGATGCGGGTTGGAGATGGTGTTGACAAGCAGCGTGTAGGCCTGCCTATCCTTCTTCTTCCACTCCTCATATGTCGCTGTTGCAGTTGTAGATGAACTTGCATCTGCTGCACCTTTTTGCGGTGTCTTCCCCGCCACCACCTGCGCTGCGGTGATGTCTTTTGCCTATGGATGCGGAGCGCGCTCATCGTCGCTCACCACCTCCCACAAGCCCCTCTCCTCCAAAAGGAGGTGGGTACGGATCTTCCAAAACATGAATTTGGCACGCCCTTCCAGCCTCTCCAAGGGCTGGGCTGCTGTTACCACACCTGCTACTGCCATCAGGAGCTTTGGTGATGCTCAACGTTGCCCTTGAGTGGCGGCGCTACCCCTGCTTCTGCTGCTACTTCTGCCAGAAATCTGTCTGACAGAAAATGGACTGTAGAGGCCAGCAGACTGGGAATTTGAAAAAACGGAGCCCATCACTGAAAAAATCAGCTCAAAACCTTTCATATAGACCCATGAAACAGGGTCATCAACAGGGGATTTTAAGAGATATGCCCTTTTGAAAACAGGGTATGTTGTTGCTCCTATTCCAACTCAGACGAGCCAGCTTGTAAGTGGCGTTTCTCCCAAACGTACCGATGGAATGCAAATATTTGCACCTATGGAAATCTTAGAAAAAAAAACTTCAATTTTCATGTGCCAATGTTTATATTTGACAAAGAAAAACAAGAGAGTTATGGTCATTACAAGGCGACCGTCTTCCTCAGAGAGAAGAGTGTAGCCTGGCCGGCCTTGTTTTGAGCATAACTCTCAATCCGACCGTTGGATATGTGCGATCTTGGGCTCGTTGGAAAGCTTGTCTTGCGAAATTGAAGATTCTGTGATCTATTTTCACATTTGAACAAGGTTTGACCCTAAACCGTCACTCTCAAAGTGACGGTCTGTGCTAGCTGAAACTGGCAAAACTTGGCTCTGATACCAAGTGTTGGAACTGGAGGAGAGAGGGAGCCTTGGAGCAGCAAACATATGGGAATGAAAGGGCATCACTTGTGCTGAAGAATGGTTGTTGAATCACTCAAAATGATGGAGTAAATATAGAGTTAGAGCTCGGGCAAGTCAGCCCTCTCACAAGCCACACCACTTAGCCATGGAGGTTAAGGCTCACACACTAGAGTCCATAATCTCACACAAGAGAGGAAACCTGCCTAGCAATCAGGCTGACCACTCACACACGACCTATAGAGGTAGAAACTGCTCTCATGGCACGCTCCTAGTGGTCACGTAACCCACAATCCCATGGAGAATTGCCATGTGTCCATGGCTAGCACACAAGGATCTCACCTCACCTAAAAAGTAAGGAGAGGTACCTTTTTCCTGGTCAGCACACTCTGACAAGGCAATCCAAGAATCTAGGACCTTTTTGGATATTTCTCCCATCAGGTCTTGACCCTGGACCTCTTGCATTTTTTCTTTTCTCAGGCTAAGGCATGGAGCCATCGCCCATGGTCACCCATACACCGGCGGTCGATGACCCCGGAAATGTCGAAAATTTGTATTTCTCAATCCGACCGTTGGATCGGCGTGAAACTTTGACCGTAGAAATTTTGCCACCTGATATTTCCAATGGTGAAGTCGGATGGACGATCGGAACATGCATCTGGTATTTTCCTGGAACTTGCTCCTGTGGACCTGAAATTGAGTCGGATGGCTCCTTTCTTAACACAAACAAGGAATTGATGGTACCGTATTTCATCTTTGCCGCATTTTTCCCCATCAAATCATGATTTTTTTTTATAAAGTGTGAGTGGAATAAC
>SZWC01000094.1:271201-275863 GCA_023375785.1 Penium margaritaceum
GTGTGTGTGTGTGTGTGTATGTGTGTGTGTGTGTGTGTGTGTGTGTGTGGAGTTTTGTAGGCTGCAATGCAAAAACCACAGAATGAGGTCATCATCTAAGACACTGAGAAAACTATAGGAGACACAACCAGCAGGGAAGAGGCAGCCAAAGGCTTCAGGAAAGGCCTAGCAATCATGTTGGAGCTACTGGCAGTGACTAGGGGTGGACCGAGTCCCATTGCTGGACAGGCGCTTTCCAGGCCTCCGCACACAACCTTTTCAATGACCTGCATGGCCATGGAAAGATATGAGGGGATCAGTAAAATGCTGTCGAGAAATTAAAAAGATACTCCCCAATGATCTCATGGAAATTGTGTCACTGCACATTAAAAAAGTAGTGGACGACATGGGCCATGAACATTCGTTCATTACACACACCATACACCCTCATCCAGAAAAAAATACTCAGACCCACAACAGACAAGGTCTCCTTCAATAATCACGTCACAGTACCTTGGTTTGAAAGCTGCCATCAAGCACATTGTGCCAACCCACACAGTTTCCACTCGTTGTAGCTCCCACAAGCTACACACAAAATGGTACTCTACAGCAATGTTCTTTTTGAGGGAGTGAAAGTAAACATTGTTTGCAATAATATCAAAAGAGCTGCATGTTTCACCATGCAACACGATATTGTTGACAGGCTGACGCAAATCAAGGAGAAAATGGAATAGACTGGTTTTACAACAGGCATTAGTCCCCAGAGCCACATAATTTTCTTCCACTACGCTGCAAGCCACGTAACCTTGCTTTCCACTCCGCCCAAGGATGTATCCCTTTTGGGTCCAGCCATAAGTTCTTCACTCCCAGTCACTGTCCCTGAACCTTGATAGATCTTTTATGAACACCAGGTGGTGGCAAGTTGTTCACAGCACAACACGTAATGCTGCCTCCATATGACATGCACATAGGGTCTGTGAGAACTGGAGAGGCAGGTTCACCAGCAACTTCATGTCAAGCTCACTGGTGGTGACTAGGTACATGAGAGAGCCACTGAGGCACAGATACAGGGACGGATCCACAGACCCTCCTAGGTCAACTGGGTCGACCACCTTTAGAACCTTCTGATTCTCAAAGCTCATAGGGGTAGAGGGACACTGCGGCCAGATCTGCAAAATGCTCCCCCAGTGTTCGGACGTACCTCTCCTGGCATATCTGCAGGATTTCAAGCTCTAAATCACGCACAATCTGCATCTTTAAAAACATCTCCATGGTTCCTCGACCCTCCGTCCCTCATGTAGAAAAAATCAAGTCCTTCACTTTCCAAAATGACTCCATGTCGGATGACACAATCAGGAGGTCAGCCAGGTACACAAGCACCGTAACAAAGGGTGTGAGTGCTGCACTGAGAAAGAGGGAGGCATCCAACTTGCTACACCCCATGCTCAGCTGTGAAACAAATCTCCTTGTCTGAGCACCAAGGAGAAAGTTTCAGACCATACTGGGCCTTTTGAAGGTCACACACTTTCCACTTTCTGTGCTCACATTCTGGCTTGTGGGAGATATCATCATCAATCTTCCAATAGATGAAGACATTGTTCAAAACCATCTGTTGGACTTCCAAGTTGTGCGGGGCAGCCAGGCCAAGCAGCATGCAGGTGATGCCAAAGAACCCAAGAAACACAAATATGGCTATGTATTCAATGCCATGCAGTTTTTCCAAGAATTCCTTTGCCATGAGGTGGGCCTTGTAGCACTCAAGAGGTCCATCTGGATTCTTCTTCATTCAAAATACATGGCCAGAAACCTTACAGTTTGGTGGCATATCGACAACCTGAATAAAACCATGCTCAGTCACAGCCACCTGCAGAAGCTCAGCGTGAGGTCTAGAGTGAGCCTAGTAAATAGTGTCTGGTTCAGACAAAAATGTAGTAGAGGTATGTAGGCTTCATAGCATAGTAGAGGCGGTGACTCCAGAGGTTCATGTCACTGAGGGAATGGAGAAGATCATGATGCAATATAGGTCATATCTCATGATCATCTCTGGTGAGATCCTAAACTCTTGCTACGTGCAGGTGGACAAGATGCACTCTCATGTTTGGCTCTCCACTCACCATCTAGATGATTCGACACCAACGGATGTGACCACCATGGAATGATTATTAAGCCTTAGATCATGGGAGGATGTGGATGCAGACAACCACCACTCTCTCCCAAGTACAACGCAATGGAGTGTACACCTCAGAGGAGGATACAGCAGGTGACATGCTAGATGCAAGCAATGACGTGCATGGGGCCACTGTAACGGCAGGGGATGGAGATGACTGCGGTGTTGGAGAAGACTCCGGTGCTAGCTACAAATAAAATTCTATAGAAGACTACAAAGGCAAAGATGTGGTAGTAGGAGAGATAGACATACTGGCATTAACTACAAGTTTAACAAGGCATCAACATGATGTGGAAAGAGGGGGTGAGGCACAGTCTAGGGAACTCAACACTCTAAATGTTTGGTGTCAGAGTGGGGGATGAATACACAAAAAGGGCTGGCAGATGATAATTCTTTAAATTCTTTGCAAAGCGGTTTTAAAAATTGTCAGAAAGCGTGATGAATTAGCCAAAAAGGCTAGCAGAGAAGGTGACACAGCAGTCAATGGAACTATGGATACGACATGTGAATGATCTGCCAAAGGTCAAACCAGCCCCCAGGGGTGGGAGCTAGACACGAGGCGTCACAGGAAACTATGGTCAAGATAAGAGCCACTTTGCACGCCATGTAAAAATCACAAATACAGGATCACGGGGCTCAATTGAGCGGTAGCATTCAAGATCCCAAAACCACCTTGCCTTGACCTGGGAAGAAACATCTAAAATAATGCACAGAGTGCCTTGAGGGGAGAGATCTTATCCCTCTGTCTGTGTCAACCAAACATAGGCCATGGAGCTCCAGCCGCAGGCAAAAAGAAGGTCCACCAGCTGGCCAAAGATCCACTCATAAGGAGTGACATGCCAAGGAAGTGGAACAAGATTGAAGTGGTTCCATACCCAGGTCATGTAGTCCATGCCCTTGAAGTAGGCCAGAATTGTCGCATGTGGATCAGAAGGCATCCACTGCATTCCAAATCCACCACTCAGGCATTACTTTCTGCTGAAGAGTAGCATCTTGGCTTACCCAATGGGCTCAAGGAAATCAGCAATCGTGTCCATAAATTCACCATCCTGGTTAGAGAAATATTGTTTCATTTAATTTTTCCACTTTGCCTTGACCAAAAAGCACATTCATGTAGCATGTGTCCCTATAATGCTGTATGCAAGAGAAAAAATGGTTAGAGAGAATATTCATTAGGTTGTACGCATTCAATGGCACCAATGGTTGTAAAGTGCACACGACACAAGTGACAATGCATCGTCTCATCAAGATCACAAGATGGCATGCCATTGATGAACACACATGATGATAAGGACAATGTATACGGTGAATGATTGTGGGGGGTAGTACAAATCTCCCATTTTCTCTCAGATAATGATGCACTTGTTTGGACGCACACAAACTGTAGAAACACTGCATGAGTGCATGAAGTCCAGACAAATGCGATCACATGTGGGCACAAGTGCAAGTTGCTAAACTCAAGGCCTGGTACATAAAGCACGTCAAAGAGGTTCACACAACCATTAGGATTACTAACAAGTACTATAACAACCCCGAAGATAAAGAGATGCTCATCAGAGTGCATGAAAACATAACAGACATGCCCAATAGGAACAACAACCACACATGGTGAAGCTTCATATGATGGGTGGCCCCTGATTCAACAGTCCAAGTACAATCTGGAACAAGATCAGACAGGAGACACAACAATGACTGATGTAACCAAAAAACTTTTGAGTGCCAGTGTGCAAATTCTGGACCATCCCAAAGAAGGAGGGAATCCAGAAAATATCGAACATCCTAACCATAATCACCAGCATCACCAGCCTCCATGCACCACAGACCCCCTGGTCCTTCCACAAGAATCACCAGGGAAGCCCACAGTAACACTGGAAAAAAAAAATCACTCATAATTCCTTGATAAAGCAAGGCACGTTCAGTGGAAAGTCCAAGGATAGTACACAATTGCTGCTCCGCCATGTGGATCGCGCAAATAGTGGCTCCAGAATCTGGTGAGGTTTTTCCAACGATGCGCAGAGGGGGTTATTGTGGTAAAAGGCTCCTTGAAAATTGATCATACAAAGCCGACTTGCCTGAGGTGATTGTTATCCGGAGCAAGTCATGCAAAAAGTGGAGATCAGTGAAAAGGGAACGATAGGCAGCTGATCACGTGGGAGACAATGAAAAGACTATAGGTCTAAACACATGATGTCAAAAGTGATGGAGATGATGCTCAAGCCGACGCAACTGAGCCAACTGCAGTCAACATGACATCCATAAAACTGGTGAAGCAATCAAGTGCTTTGAGCTCCGTTTGACCAACAAGCCAAAATTACATCACTGAGATGATCTAGAGATCCTTTGGCCATGGTGCCTGGTAGTCGCATACGCTTAACTACGACCTCCTATCAGTATTTTAGTGTATTTTCCAGGAATCTTGAGCACCATTCTCCCCACCAGCTATGTCAGAGGACTGCGTGTCAAGGCAGTTTCCGCATGGATTCACTGGTAGACAGGTGCTACATGTGCAGAGGGGG
>SZWC01000094.1:312056-360684 GCA_023375785.1 Penium margaritaceum
GGGGGAGCGAGAGTGAGGTCAAAACTGCTGGCGCGAAATCGCCAGCGTGCCTCGCACGCGACGATTTCGCGCCAGGACGACAAAAACGTAAGTCGAAGTTTGTTTGCGACGAACTTCGACATAAAATAAACGAAATAACTCGTGCGAACACACGAGTTCGAGGTAAAAACCCCCGGTTTGGGTCCCAAAACCAGGGGTTTGGTTAAAAACGGAAATGGGCCTCCGGAGACTCGAAATATTCGAGTCTCCCTGCTCTGGGTCGTTGATGACGATTGCCCCTCAGTCTTGCGAAGGGGGTAAACCCCTGACGCGGACTGAGAACGCCACTCTGCGAACTCCGACGACGACTTCAGAGCAGGAGCTGGAGATCCAGCCCGTTACAGTGGTTCTGAGAGCGAGACGACCCTCGCGACCAAGGGTTTGACGGAAACGGCGGCTACGACCTAGATAAAACGCCGCCGGCAGCTGCAAGCAGCAGCAAAAACGCCAGAAGGGACTATGGCATCAACACTTGACGGATTGAAGCGCCGTAAAGTGCGTTACAGAGCTGGAAAAAAGCTCTACTTGGTAGAGAGTCTTTCTTCCAGCCTCTCCATACTTCCAGGGGGCTAGGGGGATTTTTGTGGGGCGGGTTGGGGAGTTCCCACCTCTAAAACCACAAAATCCTCCTCATTTTCAAGGCTCCTTCAAACCTCCTTCATCCAAAAAATTGGGACAGCGTCTCTCCCCAAGCTTAGGGGCTCTCACGACCTGAGAGCACCCTAAAAAGGAGGGTGACAACTTGGGGAATTTTGGCGGCTCCCCCAACGCCGTCGGCTCAAGGAGGACGCCGCCAAGGGGCGCAAGACGCGCAAAGAAGACTCAAGAGGAGGCCAAGGAAGACAAGAAGACAAGAAGAAGACAAGAAGCTAGAAGAAGGATTGGAGGAATTGCTAGGAATTGTGTAATTCCTCTCCTATTGTTGTCCTAGCTTTGTGAGCGGTACTCACACTTATTGTGAATTCCTTGTATTGTAATTTTCTGTTTTCCTAGGTACTAGTGCTTGCCAATCGCCGTGAGTCATGGCTTAGGAAGTCTAGTTCCAAAATCCACGACCTTGTGCCGACGTGGCGGCCTAGGAATGTAGGGATTAAATTTATAATTGCCTCACCGATCGTGAGAGCGTGACTTTAGGAGGCGATTCCTCCTCAAAGTTGTGGGGTGATCCTCACAACGGTCTTCACGTGCTAGTTGCACGAGCGACGAGATGGCAAGTGCCGGACCGTCTAGGACCAACAAGGGCAAGGTGGTGACGTTCTCACCACACGTCCTTGGCGGACTCCAAGTTTTGGGAGCCGCCGCCACGAGCACGGTTGCCAACCCAAAGGCAACCGTACCGCCTAAGGCAACCGTGCCGCCTAAGGCAACCGCACCGCCTAAGGCAACCATGCTGCCTAAGGCAACCGACGCCAACCTCGGCGATACCGAGAAGCGTACGGAGGCCGCAAAGGTCCTCGACGAGCACGTCGACGCGCACATGGGCGACCCCCATGCGACGGACGACGCGATGGAGGAGGATCTTCCGGAGGAGGACCCCCACGAAGAGCACGACGCCGACGATGGCGAAGGCGACGAGGATCGCGACCATCGCCATCGTCGTGCGGCGAACTCGAGCCGATTGCTCGAGAAGGAAAAGGCGCCCGTCGCATCGCCTGAAGCTGCCGTCGGCAACGAGACTGCCGAGAGCAGCAAGGGCGCTGAAAGCAGTCACACGGGAAGTTCCCGCGAGAACGAGCCGGACGACGACACCGCAAAAGCAATTCGCGATGGCCGTCGCAGGCTTGCGGAGTTTGCTGCTGAGGCGGCAGGCCGACTGAAGATCACCACCGACGGTGGAGATACGGCACTGCTCGGAGGAATGGGGGCGGACCCCCCTTCCTACGATGTGGCCGCGATGGGGCAGGGCAGCGCCCACTCGAGCGTCGTCGCCGACGATAGTCTCCTCCGAAAGGTGGGACTCCTTGGAGGGGTGTACGCGAACCGTACCCTCTTGCAGTGGGTAAGGGTGCACGGACAACGCGAGGCCCTGGAGGNCGCCTTCCACAAGATCAAGGACTTTAGGCAGCTGGGCAGCTCGCTCGATTCCTACTTGAGCGAGTTCACCGCACTCGTGGAGGAAGCCGAAAGCTTCACCGAGGGCGATGGGACTCAGACGTTCAAGTACCCAGAGTGCATGCTGCTGGAGTACTTGCGTGATGGTCTCGCGAGCGAGAAGCTGAAGGACAAGACTACCACGACAGCCACTGGCCAAGCTTGGACAAGCTGGAGGGCGTTGCGCGACTACATGAGTGAAGTGTATTCGGCGAACCCGAAACACTACTCTGATGCACGGCCGAACGCACGTGCACATCAGGGGCGCGACATGCGCGTGGACGCTGCAGGGGCTGGTGGGTCAGCCGGACAGCGAGGCGGGGCCAAGGGCAAGCAGCATACAAACCCTCCAGCCAAGAAGGCTGGTGGACACAAGGGTCCCAACAACAAGCGCAGCCGCGAGAATGACGAGCTGCAGGCGGCGCGTGAGCNTCCTACGATGTGGCCGCGATGGGGCAGGGCAGCGCCCACTCGAGCGTCGTCGCCGACGATAGTCTCCTCCGAAAGGTGGGACTCCTTGGAGGGGTGTACGCGAACCGTACCCTCTTGCAGTGGGTAAGGGTGCACGGACAACGCGAGGCCCTGGAGGTTATCGCCGATGCTCTGACAACATCAGAGCTCAAGTTCGCGTTCGTCAACCTGCTGGCCCACGTCGGGCAGAGCATCACGGACCTTGACCGTGATCGCCAACTGCAGCGCCTGGCCGCCCATGAGGCAAGCCGCCGATGCAACGACCTCGGCAAGGCGTTGCAGAGCATGACCCAGGTACGGATGCAACAGCAAGTGCAGCGTGCCGCAGCTGCGGATGCCACTACCGGTGGCAGCGACGACTTGCCTACCTCGACGACTTTGGGGTCGGTCATGAACACGTCCTTCCTCCACAGTGTGGAGATCTTCCAGAAGGGCGTGAAGCTGACCGACTGGCTGAACCGCATGGAGCACGTCCTACGTGTCCATAAGGCTCCTCTCAGTCAGTGGGGCGACCTTGCCACGACGCGGCTTGAAGANGAAGTGTATTCGGCGAACCCGAAACACTACTCTGATGCACGGCCGAACGCACGTGCACATCAGGGGCGCGACATGCGCGTGGACGCTGCAGGGGCTGGTGGGTCAGCCGGACAGCGAGGCGGGGCCAAGGGCAAGCAGCATACAAACCCTCCAGCCAAGAAGGCTGGTGGACACAAGGGTCCCAACAACAAGCGCAGCCGCGAGAATGACGAGCTGCAGGCGGCGCGTGAGCGTTGCAACACAGCCTTCCGCGAATGGCTCTGCCACAACTACATGCAGCCGGGCCACTTTAGGGCTCAGTGCCCTGAGGTTGCTGGTGGTGGACAAGAGGCCGCGGCGCTAGGTGTAGCAGCAGCACCTCGTGGGGATGGTGCAGCAGGAGGCCGCGGACAAGGCTGTGGACAGGGTCGCGGTCGCGGCAATGGGCCCGGCCGTGGTAACGGACAGGGCCGTGTGGGGAGTTTTCCCCACCCCTGAGTGACGTCAGTGGGGACCACTCAGGGGTAAAACTGGATCACGAGTGTGAGTTCATGTTTTCAGACGATGATGTTAAACAATTTGAATTTTTGACGAGTTCAAATTTCTCTGTTGTTTTCTCCCCTCTCATTGAACCTCATTCTGCACTTGCTGATCGACATTGTCCACTAAATCTTGCATCACCAGACGAGATGCATGACCGAACCTGCTTAGTGGTGGCGACACCAACCACTGTGCAAGAGTTGTGTAACACAATGATTGAAGCAAACGCCCTCAAAGCGATGAGTTCAATCACTTTCGCAGTACCTTTAGTCGACGATTTCGACCCAGTGAAATTTAAAGACTGGAAGGTCCTGGCCGAATTCACACGTGCCCAAAAGATGTGGACTCGAGTGGGTGAATCATGGGAGTTGCGACGCCCGTTGTACAGATTCCGTGTTTATCACAAACTCGGCTTACCGTCGTCGAGTCTGTTCACTCAGAAGAGTGGAGGCAACATGACGATGCAGTTCAAAGGACACATAGCTGGTGCTCCCATGAACGTACTGGCTGACACTGGAGGGGACGACTCTTTTGTTAGCCTTGGCCTTACCCGACAGGTTGGCCTGAAGTACGAGCCATCGAATGGCGCGGTTGTTTTCGGTGACAACCGTACGGTACCCGTGATCGGTACTTGTAAAGCGAAAATTTGTATTCAAGGGTACACACAAAGTGTCACGTTGAAGGTACTCAACCTTCTTGACCCGTTCGACGTGGTGCTAGGCGATCCCTGGCTTTGTGACAACAAGGCTCTAATGTGCTTTGAATCAAAGCGCTTGATCCTCCGAAAAGGACAACGCCGCTTTACGTTGATTCCGAGTACGGAATTATCACCGACCCGACTTAAAGTCCATGCCAGCTTGTCTGCAATGCAGGTCAAGAGACGTATTCGACAAGGTTGTCGATACTTCTTGGCTCAGCTACAAAAAGTGGAGGACGAAGTGATGGAAGACACGCCACAAGAGATCAGATCTCTATTGGCGGAGTTCTCGGATGTGTTCCAAGACCCACCGGCAGGGCTTCCACCAGAAAGACACATGGGCCACACGATTCCGCTGCAACCGGAGACGACTCCTCCGTTCAGACCCATGTATCGCCTTAGTCCAGCAGAAAGGCGAGAGGCCAAACGCCAAATCAAAGAGTACCTTGCAAAAGGATGGATCGAGCCAAGTAGCTCGTCGTACGGTGCGCTGATCCTTTTTGTGAACAAAAACGATGGTGGTTTACGCATGTGCGTAGATTACCGGGCGTTGAACAAGCTGACGGTGAAAAATCGATTCCCCTTACCGCGGATTGAGGACCTTTTTGACCAACTCCAAGGCGCAAAAGTATTTTCGTCCTTGGATTTGTCTCAAGGGTACCATCAAATCCGCATCACGGAAGATGATGTGCCTAAAACCGCGTTTCAAACGCACATGGGACACTATCAGTTCCGAGTGTTATGCTTCGGGCTTACAGATGCCCCGGCAACCTTCCGAGGAGAAATGAACCGAACGTTTGCCAAGCAACTCGGACAGTTTGTCTTGGTTTACCTGGATGACATCCTGGTTTTCTCCAAATCAATGGAAGAGCACATAGAACATTTGCGCGAAGTCCTCGCAATCCTTTGGGAACAGAAGTTCTATGCGAAAGTGAGCAAGTGCAAGTTTGCACAAGATGAGCTTGAATACCTTGGACATATCGTCGGCAAGGACGGTATCCGTGTCGACCCACGAAAGGTCCAAGCCGTTGTGGACTGGCCACACCCCGAAAATGTTGGGCAGATTCGGTCTTTCCTCTGCCTTGCAAACTACTTTCGACGGTTTATGCAAGGGTATTCGACCCTGGTAGCACCGCCAACCAGGCTCACGCGAAAAGACGTGCGTTGGGAATGGACACCTGATTGCGAGAACACATTTCTCAAAGTCAAAGAGCTTCTATCCACGGCGCCCGTCTTAGCTCTTCCGGATCCATCGCAACCGTGGGAGGTTCGATGTGATGCGTCAGTAGTAGGACTTGGAGCCGTCCTCATGCAGAACGGTCACCTAGTTGCGTATGAGAGCTGGAAGCTCATTCCCGCGGAAACGTGGTACACGAATGGGGATCAAGAGCTCCTTGCGGTAGTACACGCTTTCAAGATGTGGCGTTGCTACCTCGAGGGTGCTGAAGGGGATGTGACGGTCGTTACCGACCATAATCCATTGGTGTTTTTCCAAACGCAACCGAACCTGTCAAGACGACAGGCGCGTTGGAGCGAATACCTGAGCCAATTCTCATTCACATGGGAATATCGGCCAGGACGCATCAACGTGGCCGATCCACTAAGCCGACAGCCTGTGGAAATTAAAGCAACCACCGAGGTCAGTGGGTGTTTTATGGCCATTGCAACAGCAACCGTACAACCACCAGATCCCCCTGCACCTCTGCGGCAACCCCCACGAGAGATTATCCATTACAACGGTTTTGTAAACAGGATCCGGATGGGATACTTTGTGGATTCTTGGTTTCAAGACTCTCGAAACCTGGACAAGTACGGCTTGGTGGAGGCCGCAGGAATCTTCTGGCACGGAGAACAAGTTGTTGTGCCAAACTCGGGAGACCTTCGAGCAAAGGTTATCTCCCAGTTCCACGACCCATCGGTCGTAGGTCACGTGGGACCCGGAAAGACCGGACAGGCACTCTCGGACCACTATTGGTGGCCAGGGTGGAGTGTCGATGTCCGTAAGTATTGCATGACATGCGACCCATGTCTTCGGAATAAGGCTAGTAACAAGAAGCCTGCTGGACTCCTCCAGCAGCTTCCCATTCCTGGGACTCCATGGGAGTGCGTCAGCATGGACTTCATTACTGGTCTTCCAGACACGGCCCGTGGCCATGAAGCAATACTAGTGGTTGTGGATCTTTTGACGAAGATGACACACTTCATTCCTACAACCACTGACGTGAACGCAGAGGAGACCGCTCGTCTCTTCTTTGAGGGTGTCGTGAAGTACCACGACTTGCCGTTGCGCATTATCTCCGATCGAGATCGAAAATTTGCTAGTAAGTTATGGCAAAAGATGCACGAGTACTTCGGCAGCGAGTCGCATATGTCGACAGCGTTTCACCCTCAAACGGATGGACAAACAGAGCGCATGAATCGCACTCTGGAGCAGATGATCCGCATGTGCGTGGACCCTGCCATGCATGATTGGGACGAATTCCTAGCACTGGCAGAGTTTGCGGTGAACAACTCGGTGAATGAGTCCACACAGTTCACACCGTTCGTGTTGAACAGTGGTCGGCATCCAGTGGTACCCTCTTCATTGGTGAAGAGTGGGAGTACAGGAGGGCAGGTTCCTTCCGCTCAAGCCTTTGCCGAGCGCATCGACTCCTTGTTACAGGAGGCGAAGGGACACCTTCAAGCAGCTCGGCAGCGACAAAAGGCATATGCCGACAAAGGTCGCCGGGAGGTCTCGTTTGACATCGGTGACAAAGTGTTGCTTAGCACTAAGAACCTTCGGCTGAAGTCGCCAGGGGCAAGAAAACTTCTACGAAGTGGATTGGGCCGTTTCCCATTGTGGCACGCATCGGGCCAGTGGCATACTGATTGCTACTTCCGCCGAGTATGAAGATACATGACGTTTTTCATGTGAGCCTACTGGCTCCATACACGGCAGAAGGAACTGTTCAGCCACCGCCAGCAGTCCTGGCTGCCGACGGCCAATATGAGGTCCTTCGCCTACTCCAGCACCGAGAGCGTACTCTTCGGTCGCGCGTTGTCAGGGAGTACCTCGTTCATTGGGCCGGTTGTGGACCTGAACATAATTCATGGGAGCCCGAATCTCGGTTGCCCACAGGGGTGGTCAACGAGTACTGGAGCGAGCTTGCAGCTCGCACAGATCGACGCGTGGCAGGAGGTACCACCTGAACGCGGGAAAAGTGAACAACATTCCCACAGGGCAGCATTCATGGATAGCGACCATAGGAGGTTGGGGACGCCCAACATGGTTGTCGCGCGGACGCTCCAGCCTAAAGGGGGGAGGCCGCTAGCCGTGCTGACCTACAAGCTGTAGCTTAGGTCTAAGTACCATGCACGTGTTCATGTTTATCTGGTGATTGAAATTATTAATTTTCTTTCACAATGTTGATGACTCACTGACTGACAATCCTACTTGTTGTTCATGAACCGGGACGGTTCATAATAAGTGGGGAGGAATGTAGCGGGAGGGCCGGTTCGGCCCTCCCTCCTCGCTGATGCGAGGGGTGGTTGTGCACCACCCCTCGCGTCAGCGAGGGCTGGCCGGCGGCCAGCAATTCGCTGGCCGTCGGCCAGCTCGCTGCCGGCTGGCTGAACGGCCGGCGGCCGGCCAAACGACCGGCCGGCCACCGGCCGGCCAGCCGCCAATCGCGGCTTCAGCCGGATCGGCGGCTGAGAGGCCACGAGGGCCTCGAGGGCGAGGCCTCGTGGCCTCGTGCCCTCGTCCCCCCTCGCCCTCCTTGTAAACGAGTAAGAGAGGACGAGGGATAGGGGGGAGCGAGAGTGAGGTCAAAACTGCTGGCGCGAAATCGCCTGCGTGCCTCGCACGCGACGATTTCACGCCAGGATGACAAAAACGTAAGTCGAAGTTTGTTTGCGACGAACTTCGACATAAAATAAACGAAATAAATCGTGCGAACACACGAGTTCGAGGTAAAAACCCCCGGTTTGGGTCCCAAAACCAGGGGTTTAGTTAAAAACAGAAATGGGCCTCCGGAGACTCGAAATATTCGAGTCTCCCTGCTCTGGGTCGTTGATGACCATTGTCCCTCAGTCTTGCGAAGGGGGTAAACCCCTCACGCGGACTGAGAACGCCATTCTGCGAACTCCGATGACGACTTCAGAGCAGGAGCTGGAGATCCAGCCCGTTACAGAGGTGGTCTCACGTTGAAACACGCATTGATTCCTTCCAGCAACAACTCATGCATGCAATGTCACGCATAGTTAACATTGATCAATGTGCCATAAATTTCAGCTCGAAAGGCAGCACAGGAGGTGAAGTATGCCCTTTTGTACGGCACTGACACCGGTCACGTGAGAAAAATGAGTAGGATCGTGTGGAAGAGAGACAGTAGTCAGAGTGGTGGTGACGATATGCATTTGGCGTTCTAGAAGACGTGAGTTAACAATCCAATCCATTGGTTCCTACACGTCCATTGAATGAGTCATCTTCGAATCCTCCAGACTCATAATGAACATGGGAACAAAGGTTGTTGCCATCGCATCTGCACATATCATCCGTAGATTCGTGGCACACCACTTGAATTGGATATGCACGATGTCATGATCATCAGTAACAGGAGATGTACACTTCCCAAAACAGTTCCATGGGCTAACGATGAATCCTTTCATATGATGACTAGGGCAAGTCCATGACGTTAAGAGCAAACACCATGGCAGACAAGGCAACCAAGAGGTTGTCTACCAACATAAGACACCATAATCAATGGCACAAGTGGTACACCAGATAGCACACCACATTGACTTTGGAGTGGACATCTACATCTTGCTATACTCGTCTAGTCAACAAGAGAGCGCGTGAACCATGCACGGATGGAAATTTGCACTATAACAAACATGCTAATGACCAGTGTAATCACCCTCGATTTAGCTCCTGGATAGGGGATATGAATTGCATCCATTTGTCACGTTTCCCACGCCTGATAAGCTGCCAAATTGAACAGCATGAGTATGGTGTTTAGGTGAGCGACAGTGTGATGGAGTAACACTTACATCATATTGAATAGCAATTGGATTTCTTATTCACGTGGAGAACTAGTCAGCCTCAGCTGCCTTATGACCGAGTGCAAAGGAGAGTACTTGTTCCGTGACATGTTACGGGTGAAGTGTCTAATGTGCACGTTGGCAGTGCGATGGTAGAATGGTGAACAGCTTATGATTTTGCTATGCGGTGGATCATGCACTTCATTTCTAATAATGCACTTCATTTCTAATAAACCGACACTGGATTTGGCCATTGTCAGCAAGTCATTGGATTTGTGTTGTTGACATATGCAAATGTAGGCCACCACAAGGATATGATGAGTATGTCACAGCGGGGGCTAACATGTGAAAGGGATATGTAGTAGGTGAATTTTCAGATGCATGTGACGTACGCACTAGTAAACACATGAGCAATCTGAGAGCAAAGGATGTCCATGAACCAAGGGGTGCTCGATGTGATGGTCACACGCCGAACCCATGGGTTAAATCTCACACCATTGACTCATTGGTGTGTCCGGCCAATCCCTGAGACAATGCACTACCCTCTCCCAGCAGCAAGACTGCTGTTGATGACCAAGGTTCCCGTCGTGCGACGCCCCTAGCTGTGTTTGTATGAAGGTACGTTGTAAAGGACTTGTAGGACGGAATGGACACGTGTGAGGCAATGCTGGAAGTACAAGGAGAGTCGGGTAAGAAATTAATCCATAAACTTGATAGACCAGTACAATACTATGTACAAGGTATTGGGTCAGATAGGCATGCCTAGAACAATCCTTGGGCCTCCTTGTGTACCAACCCCTACGAACTAGCCAAGAGCTCCTCGACAGTACAATGCCTAGTATTGAGACGCAACAGAGCAAATAACACATGCACCATGCAGCGAACGCTACGAGCTTTCCAATGCACGAGATAACACTTCAATACAAGGAGAAAATAGCTAGGTTATGACTGTTTGATTGCTCTACTCATGGTTGCCACTTGGAGTACCGCTAACAAACATCACAGCCGCTCAAAGTGTCCTTGCTTGCAAAAGCATATGAATTTGCCATCTTAAAGCACCCATGGATTCTAAGAAACATTGCCTAATAGGCCAAGCATCCATTCAAGGGCGCTTCGGCTGCATTGGGCGAGAAAGTTGATCTACCATGTCCGGGGTCAAACCATTATGTCTCTTGTTTTCAGGAGGTGCGCATCCACCTTTGCACGGCCGTATCATTCTCATCCCTATACCAAATGACCTAGTTCCTGGGTCTGTTTTGCATTTTTTTTACGTAAACTACAATGGGTACATCAAAACATCCATACGGGGCCAGCATTGACGGGAAGCTTCCATAACATATCCCCCCTATGATGATGCACCGCCTCGGTGCGTTCTTGGTACGTTCGAAGGACAGTGTTAACCGCACATCCCTTACGGAATTCGGCTTCGGGGATCCATAAGTTATGCTGAGGCCCACCAAGGAGGTACTACACTAGGTATTTCAATCTTTCACCGTACCAACGGTGGTTAAGAATCTCATCCACTATGTAATCGTCACCCTCCACCAAGATCCGTGGAGGAGGAACCTGCCCATGAACCGGGACTTACGTATCCGACTTCTTGAACAAAAACTTAGAAAGGAAGTGTGGAACACATGATGGATCCTGTAGTGGTCCGGCAGGTCCAACTCGTAGCTCACTGTCGGTCGTTTCTTGTTGACAAAAAATGCCCCCTCACCATGGCCTGAGGTTGGCATTGCCTACCTCGTCCAAGTACAGGATTAAGTGAGCTTAGCAGTACCTGTTGTCCCACCAAGAAATCATTGGCTTTTGAGTGCTTGTCTGTGTGCCGCTTCACCTGCTGCTGTGCCTTGTTAAGTGCACCACAAACACTTGCCACACCTCTGTGAAGTCACTTGTAAACTACTACATCAGGAGTAGGTCCGATCCTCTTTTCATGGTGATGAGTAGGGATGCAAGCTCCACGATGATCCATGAAAACGTTCGGGGGCTCCACAATGGATTTTCACAAGATACTACTTGTGATTTTGCTTTTGGCCATATCCATTGTGACCTCACTGGCCCCACGGAGCCCATCACAAGCATTATTGATGGGCCTGTATTCTACTGCTAGAGGTTGTAAGACCTTTATTGGAGCCCGGCTTACAACCAGAGATTGTAAGCTCCTGCAAGTCTTCTAGTTCACGAGCCAAGTTGGCAACGAATTGTCCTCATCGTCCAAGCGACCAAAGTTGGGAAATAGCCCCACATTTTCAGCGACGGACGTGCCAAGACATTATGTCAGAATGATTATTGTACGCATTTTATAGTTGTCAACATAACAAAGTGGCATACAACATGTCGGGCCTGTTACATTCCTCACCTAATATTGTAAACTATTATCGGTTCTGGGTGTCCGGGTTGGTTATCAGTGGAACTAGTCATGCTTTTGTCGAAGACAAAAGATCCTAGGTGCATCCATTGGAGCATGCACCACTACACAGGGTTAGAAACCCAGAATATTGAGGTTGATATCCTTCACAAGCAGAAATTGGACGTGGATAAGCCAGGTCAACATATAAGTTCTGCTCGGCGAATGCTTCTCCCCCCTCTTGCAAGGAGCATCCTTGCAACCATGAATCTGGACGTCTCCATGCGTCCAAGATCATCACTGCTATGTACTTATCTACACTTTGACACGCGAAGGTTCCTTGCATGGGGCATCTGCTAGGATGGTACTCCTAGGACACGTATGCAAAAACAAACAGCCTGGTCTCACCAATAGTACTTGATAATGGTGAACGGGACTCGACTCTGAGGCTCCCAACTAGTGTGTTCATGTCTACAATCAACCCAACTCATGATGTGTTTTTTCACAGTGTGTATGCTGCATGTAAGCTAGTAGTGTTGGAGGAGCTCATGTACCTCATACTAGCTGTCACTTGCGAGTATCGCAAGCGGTGGCTAAACTTTTAAAAAATGCGTCAAGGGGCTTCATGACCCTTGGAATAGCAAGCAAATAAGCTACCTCACCAGTCTTGCGAGCGAACTTAGATGGTCCAATCTACGTAGGGAGGATCTGCCTTTCTCTGGGTGCCTTGATCTGCATTCACTTTCTGCATTAAAATATTTGGCTGTTGGTGGAGACTTTGACGTCAAGACAACCAGCATCGGGATATGTCTTTTAGCGTAACTTTGATGGATGGAGGTATTCACGTGCTTCTTGACAAAGGGTGTCACTACAATCGGCAAATGCATGGGTAAATGGTTCGTGGTCTTTGTTGCTGTCACGCTTCACGAAGGAGATGAATATTGTGTTATGCTTGCTGCAGTTCAGAAAGAACGATGTGAACGTTGTGGATTTATGAATAAAAGTATTGTAGGCAAAGCATTCTAGAGTGAGAAACACATCCTATTCATCCATCGAAAGATCCATGTACATGCAGGGAAATTTCTATAGAGTTCAGTTCACCCATTCAGTCAGTTCACCCTTTCATGGATGAAAATGGTGCACAACTATTGGCGTGTGCCACGTATCTCACCAAGGGGCTTGCTAGAATGAGATACAAATATCCCTCTTCAACCAAGATATATGTAACGACATCCCATGCTGTTGAAAAACAATGTCCAGAATGATGTGCACCATTTCCTTGGTCGTGGCATGCATGGTTGTAGGAATGGAACGCTCCACTATCATTAGAGATTTTACCATCCCAAAGATGGCATCATGGCCACACAGTATGTTGGGTAAGCCAGTGATGAAATTCATGCCCAATTCCTCTTAAGAGGAGTTAGGCACTCCAAGAAGCTTCCGTCGTCCTCTTGGCGCCTTGTTACTTTGCTTGTTGTCGATGCGCAATTCATAAGCGTGGATGAATTTGCATATGACGCACGACCATCCAGGCCACCAATTACCCTCTCACGGAGCCTTTCTTGTTTTTCTGCACGAAACAGGCCAGTTGTTGTTGGGTTATATAAAGAAGAAAGGATATCATTCCACATCTTTCAAGATTTGGAAAGAACCACCAAGTTGCCCTTCTTATAGAGACCACAGGTTGCCATCAAGACGTACTGATCAAAGTGATCATGGCCATTAGAGTATCTCACGAGTAAACATTGTAAGAACGGCATGAAATGCATCATTGATTTTGGTGGTTGCTATAGGCTGTCCCCGTTGCGTTATTTTATTTTATAGAGGTCGTAATTGAAATGTGGTGAGGACCGCATTGGTTCTAGTGTGACTCAGCAGGTATGCCACGTCAGTGCCACCAGGTCAATTTTCCCCGTGTCCGCTCAAGTACTCACTCCATCAAGATTGTCGTAAAAATACACTAGATTGAAACTCGAAGAATACCAGGGGGTTATGGTTGGTAACAACCTTAAATCTGCCCTGGCACCTTCAAGGTGGAAACGCCAAATCTTTAGGGCATGTAGTACTGCAAGCAACTCGTGGTAGCCTATGGTATAGCAAGTCTTGGCAAATGAGAGTTTGTGCCTACCATACACAACTGGTAATCCTTCTTGCTTAGGGAAAAGACCTATCCCAATGATGGATGTGTCACAAAGAACCTCATCTGGGTTTTTGGGGTTCAGGAGTGCAAGCACAAATGCCAAAATTTCAACCGTATGCAAGTTACACATTCTAACTACAAAAGGTGGTTGGTCACATCCAAGGTAGTGGTATTAACACTATTGAGAGGATCATTGTCATCTTCGTCTTGAACCTTCAAAGAGAGCCAGCCTTTACCTGCTCCATCATCATCATTGTCACCCTCGACAAGAACGGTATGAATACCTGCCACGTCATCTTCACTGACACTGTCAACAAGGTCCTCAACCTTATCTCCAACGTGTGGACCCATTTTCATCTCCTTGGCTTCTACATCTCCCGTTACAACATATTTAATGGTACTTCTCCCACTAGAGGATAAGTCGTAGGCATTCGCCATCTTTGCGAATGCAACGGATGCGGCATGGCTTGTGCCCGTCCCACAAGTGCTCTTTATTGATGACATCATGCAAGGAGTGTGATTCACATATGCACAATTGCCACTCATGTTTGATGGAGTGTCTGGAGAGCCTCCTCTTTTCATGGGCATGGAGAGCCCACCTCCCACCATAACAGCTTAGGAGGGGTGAAGGAGGCAAGGGAAGGGAGGGGGATGGAATGCTTGTTGAGGGCATAGCTGAAAATATAACAAGGGTTCGCCAGTACTCTTGGTTAAGGCAAGTGGAAATAGATTGATTCTCATACTTACAACCTCATTGCCAAGCAAAAGGACCCAAGTGCCTCCCCTTTTTACCTTGAACCAATGAAATGAGGTCAAAAACAAAGGAAAAGCATGAAAGTAAAGCCAAAATACCATGAAATCTGTCAACGTAGTTTCCACTGCAATTTTGGCAGGGCACATATTAATGCTGACTGAGATGGGGAGAAGTAATGTGTTTTTGGAGGTTTTGGACCCAGGCTCTAGTTGAAAGCAGTTGTGTCAAGGGAAAACGATAAATGGCTTGTTGGGTGGTTATTCCAAGGGTATTTTAATGGTATGTTACATGTATATTTTGGAGAGGTGGGTTGCTTGCAGTGCCTATTAAATGTTGAGTTGTTTTCTAGAGAAACTAGGCTACTACGGTAGTCTGGTCACAAGGCAACAGGGTGGGCGGACGCAAACACGGCTGCGGATCTTATCACATTTTTTTTTGTTTCTAATACTTCTGCATTGATCTGAAGATGGTGAAGCCAATCAAGTTACTCCGTTGGTATTAATTGGGAAGGAGTGGAGTGGCAATAGCATCTTCCAAGCTATGACACATCGTCATCTTTCTAGTCTAGTGACTAGGTCACCAAGGGACAAATAGCTCGTGATGTAACACGCTAGGTGAACAGGGTGTAGACCTCTGTCGTTTGTGATTAATCATCCCTAAAAACTACACTATTCATATAGTGTACATGTTTACTGCATGCCTTCATGGAAGTTACATCACAAATGATCTATGTCTGTTTATACATGAAATGATGTATTTTTATGCTTATACACACGATCGTTCTGGGGATTCGTACAGTAAACATTTTAAACGTAAATAAAAACCATGTTCAGTATTTCACAACTCCATGTACAGTTCACTGACAAAGACGGAAATCTTCAATTACAACTTGAAAGGGACACTACTATAGTGAATAACAATGCCTAGTGCCCGGACTCTAAACTCGAAAGAATAGAAACACATCCAATGCTACGTTCCAAGGCTTTTGCTTTTATTTTCTTGCTTGCATGGGCTCCTACTGGGACCCGCTACGGCAGGGCCCAGCAGGTTCCTCTGTACCATGAGGAGGGATCCTGTACCCACTACTTGCAAACCTATAACTCAATTTCAAACCCAAACCGGAATGACACCCAGGGTTGTGGGTTTTATCTTTTTGCTTTCCAGGGCTCCTGTCTGGCCCCGCGGTAGTGGGGCCTAGCAGGTTCCCTCCATTGCATGAAGGATTTTCGAATCCCACCCCGCTCACATGACTCGTAAAATGTCACGTCGCTTCGCCGATCATCGATTGTTGTACATCGGTGGTCAGGCTGTTTAATATTCAAATGAACTCTCAATACATTAGTGTATGACCTTTTTCCCCGGTTAAACAGGATACACCGACCAAATATACTTTGCTAAAGCATTTTTTCGGGGAGGGGGACATCCAGACCCCATGCTTATCCTATCGGTAGAAGACAGAGATCCTTGATCGTCGATCGTCAATCGTCATAGATCAGCGGTCGACGATCATAGATACATTTCTGTTTTTTTTCTTTCCATCACATAAAAAGAATACACTCCCCAGCTATGCTTCTCTCACAAACTCCACCCTTCTGGGGAGGGGACATCCAAAACCCATGCTGCCCCCCCCCCTCTCTCTCTCTCTCTCCCTCTCTCTCTCTCTCTCTCTCTCTCTCTCTCTATCTCTCTCTCTCTCCCCTCCAGAACGCTAAAGTGTATTCGGACAGTATATATGGTAAATGTATCTCATGGACATGTGAAAGTATGTGGACATGTACACTAGAGTGTATGATATACCAGTGTATAGAAATAGCTTTTGTACAATACACGCACCAGCTACACTACTCCAACACATTCGACGGCTGTGGAGGGAGGTCCCGACTACGTGGTGTCTGTTCTGTAGTCTGATCTCCTCATCTTTTCGACTTCACCTATTTTTTGACGATCATCGATTATTGATCGTCGATCACCGATCGTCAACTGTCAATTGTTGCCTATCAGTAGAAGATCGAGTTCCTTCATCTTCGATTATCGATTGTCATAGATTGGCGGTCGACGAGCGGAGCTATATTTGTGGATTGTTTCTTCTTTCCATCACATGAACATAATACACTTCCCAAATACACCTTGCTAATACAACCTGCCCTTTTGAGAGAAGGGGGCCATCCAAAATCTATGCTGTCTTCCCCCTCCCCTCCAAAATACTAAAGTGTATCGAGAAAGTATACGTGGTTTGTGTATCTCATGGAAATGTGAAAGTATATGAACATATACACTAGTGTATATGGCAAACTAGTGTACAAAACTACGTTTTATACAATACAGGCACCAGCTTTAGTACCCCAACACACTCGACGGGTTGGGAAGGGGGGGAGGGGTCCCAACTACGTGGTGTCTGTTGTATAGTCAGATCTCCTCACCTTTTGATTTTCCCTGTCTGTCAATGATCGTAGACTATCGATCATCAATCGTTGATCATCGATTGTCAATCTTCGCCTATGGGTGGATGATCGAGATCCTTGATCTTCGATTGTCGATCGTCATAGATTGGGGATCAACGAGCGAAATACATTTTTGTATTGTTATTTATTTCTGTCATGTGAAAATAATACAATTCCTAGCTACACTTTGCTAGTACACTCTACGCTCCTGGGGGGGACATCGGGAGCCCATGTTGCCTCTCCCTCCCAAATTCTCAAGTGTATCGGGATAGTGGATATGGTCGGTGTATCTCACGGACATGTAAAAGATGCATTAGTGTACTATATACATTAGTGTACAGAAATAACAGCTGTACAATACACACACCAGTTACACTATTCTAATACAGTTGAGGGTTTGGGAGGAGGGGTGGGATGAGTTTTGCATTTTGTCATGGGTAAAACATGATTGATTAGTTGCAAGACTACGATAGATAGAAGGTTTCGAAGTCCCAAAATTAGAAAGTAAACATCAGTTTTACAAAACAGTACATTCAGAATGTATGAAGACACATGTACGTTTGTATTGTACATTTCTCATAGGATGTCATACATGCATATGCCCCCCTGATCTTTGAATTCAATTTTAATGTTTTTTGACATGGTCGAATTGGAAACGTTATTTCGTTGAATGAATTTAATGGAACACCAAAAAAATTACTTCAAACAATGGTCGAATTCTAGGGACCGCATAGTTATTTTATTCTTACTTAGTCACTGACTGCATAAAGAATATGGAGTGGCCACTATAAGAAACATACGTGTTCAAATCCGCTCGACAGACTGCGCAGTCGCGGCCAGTCGTGTTTTCCTATTTTGACCGTTCGAAAGTTCAAGTGAGCGTTGTCAGTCAACGCGCATGCGAGCCGACCAGTAGCTCTCGTATGCGCGTCGTCGAATTTTAGGAGCACCTCAGAAGTGAACCGGACTGGTCGTTGAATTCAAGGGTTCATTTCCCCACGAATTTGATGAATTAGGAACACGTAATTAATTCAAACCCCAAAAATGTATGCTAAATCAAGGAACACAAAATTAGGAAAATCTCATCCTACGAATTCAAAGATCAGGGGGTATATATTTTTCCATTAAACTATTGCATCCAATTCCCAAGGCATACATATCGTGAAAAAAAGATGACTACCTCTTAAGACAACTTCATGGGAATTATTCAGTTTTACGTACCTAATACACTGAATGTGCCGTGTATGAAATGGACACAACTAACTATGCCTTGACTCTGTGGGTGCGTCAGCCATTATAGCCCAATAGCACTTGGCAATCACACAGGCTCGACATGGAGGGTAAATTTTCCGCGAAGTTTCATCTCTCACAAATGAATCATTTCACGAGCCCTCGTCATAGTTGGGACATGGAGCCCATTCTCGTCATAGGGCAACGGAGGAGGGAGGAGAGAGGATGTTATTATCTATTTATATTTTTTTGGTGGATTGAGTCAATCCTTTAGTTAGAACCTCCTATCCCATTCAAAAATCATAGGTTGCCAGCGTGGTTCAGGATGACGAGGTGGTGGCAAAAAAATCTGCTCGTGCAAGGGATGTTTTACCACATCTGATCCTTCTCTTCCTGCGATGTGACCAACATGATTGCAAAATCATGTTTGCCAAACCATCTGTTTGACGTGGCCTTCGGTGAGGTATTTGCACCGGAAAAGGTCTGCGGAGTCCATCACAAGCATCTGCAATTGGCTAGCATTCCATCGCTAGAGGTCGCAAGACCCCAAGTGGTGTTGGGATAGTTTGAGCCACTATCTGGTCTTCGTTGTGCAACCCTGAAGCTTTTATGGAGCTTCTAGTTTGCGGGGTAAGGTGGTAAGGAATCATCCTAGCCGTCCGAGAGACCAAATCTGGGAAAGCTCGAGCTCTATGTGACAAATGCACCAAGTCATATTGTGAGAATGGTGCTTGGGTGTGTTTTACAATTTCAACACAACAAAGTGGCATAGAACATGCTGGGTTTTTTACACCGGAACATCCATTGATGGTGCCTAGCTAGCCCCTTACCATGGCATGGTGTGTCATGGGGAGACCTGCGATTGTGGAGGCCTCACTGCAATGTCGTGATAGGTGATGCCCCTTGCCAACTTGCAGCCCCTTTGAGCCCATCCTGAATAGTCACAATGGTCTTTGCATTCAACCACATGAGAGTAGGAGGCCTCCAGTGGCATCTTGGATGTTCTGAGGCACTGTCCAATCATCCATGCATGAACCATGAACCTTTGTAAAGCTTCTCGTTTGTGGACATAGTCCACATGGAATCCTCTTCTCCGTCCATTCATCCAGAGATGGGGATTCTCTTTCATTCTCCATGGATGGGACATACCAGACAAGTTAAGAATAATATTCTCAGTCTTTGTGACATGGGGGATTTTTGTCTTTTAGCTTTTCTACATTCCTCCCCCACTATTGTGAACCGTCCTTTGCTCATGATAGTTTAGAATGGAGGTTGGTGGAATCATACATGCTTTGCTGGTGAACAAGAGAAACGGTAGGTGCATCCATTAGAGCATGTGCCATTGCACTAAAATGGAAAATCAAAATACTAAGATTGCTATCCTTCATGAGTACAAGATCACACACATATCAGCCTATTTGGGATGAAAGGGAGTTCACAGCTAACGGTTCTCCTCCTATTGGAAGGAGCTTCCTTGCATCCATCCGTATGGATGTCCCCATATGTCCAATATCACTGCCATTATGCTCTTGTACATTCCATGACAGGTGAAGGTTCCTTGCATGGAGCTTGTGCCAGGGTGGTACTCTCCAGGACACATGTGCAAAAATAGACAGCCTGGTCCTGGCAGTAGTCATTGATCATGGCGGCTAACATTCAACTATCAATTTCCCAATTGTTGTGTTCACATCCACAACCGGCTTGGTTCACGACGTATTCCTTCACACAACATTTTTTGTGTGTGTATTTACTGTGTTGGAGGAGCCGTTGTACCTCATACTGGCTGTCACTATTGGGCATAATAGGCGATGGCTACATAGGCCTTGGTGTTACGCATTATACTAGATAATGAACTTGAAACACACAATGGATCTTTATGACATTCGGAAGGGCACGTCAGTATGCTACTTCACCAATCTCGTGGATGATGCTGAATGGTCCAACCCATTTAGCAATGAGACAAACAGCTTTTGTGATTAATCCCCTGGCCTTTTATTTTGTTTGTTAGCACTTATTCTGACATCAACATTGGGAAACTTGTTCACTTCAAAACTTTGAAGGGTCACATATTCAATTTGTATAGCGGATCACCTAATTTAAGATACCAAATTGATTTTGTGCTAACATCGGGTTCCAATGGTGTAACATGCTGCGATCCAAAGAAAACTACAATTTGAGGAGAGATTCAAGTTCCAACCCCGTGTCGTGGTCTTTTTGCGCTACTGACTGTTTGGGTGCACCCGAATTATCTGAACGGCTGGTCACATGACAGTTTGTCAGAAGGATATTACAACATCGCGTGTTTGGATGGCCGTATGAACTGTTTGAATCTCAAATCGTGTATTCACAATACGTGCCACGACTGCCAATACGACTCGTTAATTGAATTTAAGGACCTGGGAAACAAGAAAGGGCAGAACTAAATAGATTGGATTATATAGCTCATCCACCTGTCGTCGTGGGAAAAACAACCTAGCTATTCATTGGCCACCGCTAATGCCACGCCAGTAACTGGAAAAGACAAGAAAATGCATGACGAGGCCACATACCATGCGTCGACGACGCATTTCATGCGGCGCCTCCCGCTAGTATCACAAACCCCTTTGTTGAAGGGTTTTTGACACTAGCAAGGGGGGGGGGGTCTAGAGATCAAGGGGAGTTCAAGACTCCATGCGTAGAAATAGAACCTGTTGGACCCCGCTACCGCGGGGCCCAGCACAAGCCAGCATAAAATTATAATCCTAAAATCCCGAATGTATTCTGGGATAGGGTTTGATTGAGGTTTGAACCTTGAAAGGATTGGTTTATGTGTGCAAAAAAAAATAATATTGGAAAAGGCGTTTTTCTTGATCACGAGGGAGCAATGACCCCTTTGTTTTTTCCCCGACACGTAGTCCCCCCAGCTTGATGCAGGGTTTTTTATGTTTGGCGGGGGCGGAGTCCACACTAAACATACAAAACCCTAAACCAAACAACGGGGTCATTGCTCCCTCGCAGTTCTTGGATGGGAGCGATGTCCCCATTAACTCTTTTTTTGCTCAGCCGTCGACGCATGTCGTGAGCGAGCATGACTTCAAGTTGGTCTTTTCAGGTTTTTTCCTTTCCGGTGCTGGGTGGATGAGATTCACACGTTGTGTTTTATGGGTATCCGAGCTATTTGGCTCCAAAAGAAAATATCCGGTAACTTTGGGTTTGAAGACGAGCGTCGCCAAAGCCCTTGACCTCGAAACGTTTATCATAGGAAGCCTCGATTTTGGATTTTTGACAACGGGCAACCCCGTCTTCATTTTGTTTAGCTTCGCAAGCTCTGTTTTTACTCGTGGTGCCCTGCGGAGTACATGGTGTCGGTTCATAACACCCCATCGTGGTGATATATGTCAAATTGACAACATGTACCTTGTCCGCAGACGTCGTTGTTGACAACAGATATGACTATTATGCAAAGTTTAAATAATACATATTACACATGGCGGAATATGTTTTGGAAAAAAACAGGTGGGCTTGTGAATGTTTTTTTCAGCTTCACTCGTTTCAATGTTTGTCTTGTTCTGCTTTCAAAACGTGGATTCCATCCTCCGATGGTAGCTATGCCTCATTCAACCGTTTTTCACGCCATAACCGTCCAACTATGCGTGCACGTCCAGCATGGCCAGCAACGATGTCCAAAAATTGGCCCTCTATTGCTGTTGAATGACCAAAGTTCCTTGCGATCCCGCACCCTCACCAGTGATGATGAACCTCCACGCCCTCTACCATTTCCCGAGCGCCAACATCCTCAGTGCCTCGACCAACGGCAGCGCGTTTGGCCGCTCCGTAAATTTGGTCCAGTTATGATTATGGGGCATGGTGCGGGCTTGGTGGGGGCATGGTGCAGGCTATGGCCGGGCCATGGTGTAGTCATGGTTGGGTCATGGTGGGGGCATGGTGCGGGCTTGAAGGGGGCTTGGCTCCCAGTGTGGTGGGGACATGGCTCCCGGCATGGCGGGGGCATGGCTCCAAGCATTGTGGGGGCATGGCTCTGGGCATGGTGGGGGCATAGTGAGGGCTATGGCGGGGGCATGGTGCGGGCATGGTGGTAGCATGGTGTGGGCATGGTGCGGGCTTGGTGAGGCCATGGTGTGGGTATGGTGTGGACTTGGTGGGGGCATGGTGTGGGCTTGGTGGGGGCTTGGCTCCGGGCATGGTGGGGACATGGCTCCGGGCATGGTGGGGGCATGGCTCCAGGCATGGTGGGGGCATGATGTGGGCCATGGCAGGGGCATGGTACACGCATGGTGGCAGCATGGTGCGGGCATGGTGCGGGCCTGGTGGGAGCATGGTACGGGCTTGGTGGGGACATGGCGTGGTCTTGGTGGGGGCATGGCTCCAGGCATGGAGCGGGCGTGGTGGGGGCTATGGCGGGGGCAAGGTGCGGGCATGATGGGGAAATAGCTTTGGGCATTGTGCGGGCATGGTACGGGCATGGAGATGGCATGGTGCGAGCATGGTGCAGACTTGGTGAGGACATAGTGCGGGCTTGATGGAGGCATGGTGCTGGCATGGAGTGGACTTGACGAGGGCATGGTGCGGGCATGGTGGCAAAATGTTGCAGGCATGGTGGGATCATGGTGCATGTATGGCAGTAGCATGGTGCGGCAATGGTGAGGGCATGGTGGGAGCATGGTGGGAGCATGGTTTGGGCATGGTTTGGGCATGCCTATGGGCGGTAGCCTTACTTTTATGTCTGTCATGCCCATGTTGCTTGTAGCCATACTTTTAGTCTTCTCCTGTCTATGTTGCCTGCCATACTGCTTTCATGGTGAGGGCATGCATGCGATGGCTGCCAGCTTCCTTTTCAGCCATAACTTCAATTGCATGGAAGACACTAGCATTTGTGTTTTGCATAATCTGGGCAAGTGTCCTCCCATTTCCCTTGCACAGGTTCTTCTGAAAACTACCCACCATCGGTCCCGTTCTTACATGAAGAACAACTTGAGGGGGCAAATCCCAGCTCGGATGAGCCACCCGCTTCCCTCTCGGGGAAGGCCATGCGACAATGTAGAGCTGCATTTGAAGATTATTCCATATGTCAATGCTTTCCATTGTCATAGGAGAGGAGTGAGCCCGGAAATTTTGTAGTACGGTGTGGAAACTACTGTCAGGAAAAATGCCCCTGGCATTTGCGTGCATGCTGGGAGCAGCGAGATGGCTACATAAAGCTGACTCCATATGTGGAAGGACGTCATTTTCAATCGTCAATCTCACATGGTAAACTGGCACACACGGTGGCATCAGTGGTACTGCACATTTAAGGCATCGTGGACAGCAACGTGACTGTTGACACTAACACTTTGTGACATGTCTTCTACATCCGTACAGGCAAGCAACCGGATCACACTGTCCTTGACCATGCCAACCTCTGTACCGTAAAGGAGATCATGGGTGACTTGGACATGTCTTGGGCATTTTGCCCCGCCCTTTGTGAGGAGGTGAGATATAATTGTAGCTTAGGGCCTACCTGAATAATTGTACCACACATACTCTTCACTATACATCCAATTGCCAATTTTTTTTTGCCAAGTACATTAGTCTCATAGATAAATCCCGTCAGTTACTTATACTCTGTCATCATTTTCTCTCTAAATGCCATGCATAGATCAAGCAACTGGATTCCCTCTCTTTTATCGTTGCTGAAGAGGATTGAAACCACTGTTTTTGTAAAGGGTTTTGTGCACCTGGAGCTTCTTTTTTTTTTGTGTTGGAGCATTTCCACCACATCTTAACAATGGATGTGACTTTCTTGTATAACGTGTACAGCCAAGTGTTGCTAATTTCACAGTTCTTTGACATGAATAATCATGCAGTCTCTATGTGTTGGTCACTTGTACTAGGGGAGAATGGAGAAGAGCGGGATTGGTTTTGCACATTGCTTGTTGCTGCATACCCATCCATGGGTCAGGGAGGATATGTGTTTCATAACTTATTGTGAACATGGACTAGCAAATGTAATTGACCATCGCATGCCTGTTGCAGCTCACGTGTTTTGCTGCTACCAGATTTGCGAGAATGTGGACAAGCGATTTGGGGCTGCAACTGAGATTTTTTGGACGCCAGCACATACATGCACCGACAGAGACTAGGAGCAATATAGAGAAAAATTGGCACAATGCAACATCGATGGACTAGAGTATGTTGTCGGAATAGGTGGGGAGGGAGGCATTCTGTCAGGGCACTGGAGTGCTTTGCACTTTCTGGTGCCCTGTTGGAGTCACATGAAAAGGAACGTAGCTGAGAGTCTAAACTCTCGCATCAGAGAAGCTTATTGCACATACCTATTGTATTGCTTCTCCTCCCTTTGGCCTTACATGTAACGTATACTTTTTGACGTGAATGATCATGCAGTCCCCATGTGTTGGACACTCATACCAAGGGAGAATGGGGAAGAGTGGGATTGGTTTTGTGGATTGCTTGTCACTGCATACCCATCCATGGGTGAGGGAGGATATGTGTTCATAACCGATTGTGAGCATGGACTACCGAATGTAATTGACTGTCGCATGTCTGTTGCGGCTCACATATTTTGCTGCTACTACATTCACGAGAATGCAAAGAAGTGCTTTGGAGTTGCAGTTAAGACTCTATAAATTCTAGCACATGCATGCACTAATGTAGACTGGGAGAGACAGAGGGAGAATTTGGCACAATGCAACATTGGTAGTCTAGAGTATGGTGTTAGAATAGGTGGACAGGGAGGCATTTTGTTGGGGCACTGGAGTGATTTGCATTTTCTAGTACCCCATGGGGGTCACATGACAAGAAATACAGTAAAGTGTCAGAAATATCACATCAGAGAAGCCTGTTGTACATACATGCTGCATTGCTTCTACTCCCTTTGGCCTTACACGCAACCTTCTTTTAACAATCATTCACAGGCAGGTGCAGCAGAATAATTTATTTGCAGGGAAGGCGTATGAGCATGTGTAGTTTGCAATCCATGACTCTAGGAGATATTCCATCGTGCAAATTGGTACATGGACGGGAGTATGCTCGGACCTCATAGTCAACTACCACGTTCTATTAACTCCGCACAACACACATTTAGCTGTGGAGTCTTTTCAGAGATGTGAGTGACGTGTGTCCATGCTACCGCATTGTTGCTCAACATTGGCTATAATCTACAGGAATTTTGTGTCCCGCATATTGTCGTGGACAAGCTGAGTCAGACCTACCAATGCCAGCTGTACCATTGCACACCCTGTACTAGATAAAAAAGGCTAGAACATCCTACGCAACCGACGTGGCTGCGATTGACCACAATCCATGTGTCACCAATGCAGCACATAACGACGGGCCAATTTGGCGTCGTTGTGGCTAGCGGGGGCATGTTGGGCGGTTTTGCAAGAACATAGCACAACACACGCAGTCAGCTTTGGCAATATCAAGAGTAACAGAGATTGCCCGCGTTAAGCTGGCAGATGTGTGCTACGAAAGCGGCGATGATGATGTTGGGAATGAAAGTGAGGACGTCCTGGCAGACAATTAGGACAATGCTTACGTGTGAGGCATTAGTGTTCACTTTGTTAGTCAAGGTTTGGATGACTAGTTTCTGTAGAAAGTTGTTTTGTAAACATTGTTTTTGTCATGCAAACTCATTCCAATGCGAGTATACATATTTCTTCATTGCTAGCATTGCAATTTTACACACTAATAGTTATGTACTAATTCATGAATCCATTAATAGGTTCATCATAGCTGGTCACGCACCCAACCATCCGGTCATAGAAAAGCCGAGAAAGATGTAGAAGATTCCAAAGTATGTTGAACCTCTTCAAAAATATTTATGAAAGATGGGCTTGAACATTCCTTTTCCAATCGATGAAGCACATGAAAAAAATATAGTTAATCAATACTACAATGAGTCCATGGAAATAAATTGGCGGCCAGCATTGTAGCCTCGATTGTAAGCTTCACTTACCTCTGTACTGTGCACAACCCTTTTACAGGTTTGATAATTATGTGCTTTACCAACAGGCTAACAAGAAATCACGTATAAACGTGTCAAGGTTTTCAATGCATTGGTCACACCCAGCTGGTGCAACTCCCACTCGTGATGAGCAACAACCCCAAAAGTGCGCGAGCAGTGGTCACGTGGCCAATGGTTACGAAGGTACCAGTGAAGCCCACATCCTCAACCTGTGAAAAGCCCTTGGCCGTCAAGCGAGCCTTGTAGCGATCTAGTGTGTCATTAGGCTTCAACTTCTTATGGAAGTCCCACTTGGCCTGTACAACCTTCCGTCCATGTAAGAGGTCGTCAAGCTCATAGATACCGTGCTCACAAATGGCTCTCAACTAATCCTCACAAGCAACATGTCACAACTCTACATCATGAGCCGAGAGTGCTCATTCAACATACCTGGACAGGCGTCGCCAAGGGAAAGCTCATTGTGGATAAGACACATGCCTCCAAACTCGGTCTAACCATGACAAGGTTGGTTGTGACATCGCAAGTGACTGAAAACTCTTACGAAACCAACTCGTGACAGAAAGGACACGCTAGGTGCACCTGAGTATAGTTTGCCTAGACACCCAGGCCAAGGGCCTTTGTGCCGTGCTCTCCACTCTGAACACTCCAAGTTGGACATCGAGACACCGATTTATTAGTCCGTTGATCCCTCGAGGCCACTGATTAAAGACGTCCACCGAGCTCGCGAGAGTAGCTCGATGGTGAGGTGATCACCTTAAGCTAAAGAGTAGGCTGCTGGGCCTCAGGATTGTGGACTCGCAAGGAAGGGAAGAGGATTTAGGAGGAACATGAACAGGTGCTGGCTCTCACGTAGGATGAGAAGGTGTAGGCACATGAGTAGGTGTGATTGGGGATGATGTCACCGTCCTGGGACCACGTGTGCCAGAGGGAGCTGGCACTAACACGGGATGAGGTGTGCCGGAGAAGACTGAAGCTGGCATAGGATCAGTTGTGCTGGAGGGGACTGACGTTGGCATAGGATGAGGTGTGCTAGAGGGGAATGATGCGGTACAGGATCACGTGTGCGGGCGGGGACCAATGAGGCCAATGTACATATGGCCACGATGGCCGGATCGTTAGTAGCCAGAGACCAGACAACGCATGAGGAGGCCTTGATGGATCCATCTAAAGGAAAATATCCCCCCAACCGTTGAGAAGCCACACAGGTAGGAATATGGCCGACAGCCATCAATGGAATGTTGGACAGGTCGTAGTAGGTGAGAGCCTTAAGGAAGAGAGCATCTTGAGAATTGACAATATGATAATGAGTAGATTCTCAAAGCACCAATCCTTCGACCATGGAGAGATGTCAAAGAAGGCATACATGCGACCCCGAGGTGAGACCTTTGACCCTTGCTAGTCCTCGGTGTTCTACATACGGGCAAGGGACCCCTAAATACGAGAAATATAGAAATATACGTGATGCCCAGATCATAGCTCATATGTCGTGACATGGCCTGGAAGAGGATCATGTGGCAGGTGGTTCTAGACCCACGTCATGTTAGAGAAGCCCTAAGGACTCTGGAAGACCACACTCAGACCACATGGTGCAGACTACATTTTCTATCATGCAGTTCTCATGCCCAGACAAATCGTTTTGCTACGGTGTAGCGAGATCATAGAGCTGGTGCAAGACACCCTACTCAACGAATTACATATCCATCTTGCCTCGGAACTCGCCACCACGATCCGAACAGAACGTGTGAAGGGTGTGACGAGACTGTTACTCATCCATCACTAGCCACAGGTGGATTGACAGGCTGGCATCGCTCTTGTGGTTGAGGTTGTAGATCCGCTGCATGTGGGTGAAGTCATCATTCAGGGTGAGCACATAACGACCCTGATCTAGGAGGAACTCAATTTGGGAGGACCAAGGAGGTTCGAGTGGACCAACTCCAATAGGTGTAGTGCCCCTAAGTTGGAGTCAGAGTAAGTGCAATGATGCATTTCACCCTGAGTGCAACAGAGGCAATCGGTCTTCAACGGCTTCTTGAAGGAAACTACATCAAGACCAAGGACAGGCTGTGGCCGAATGAGCTTGGACACCGTGTCCAAGCTCAATCGACAGAGGCAGTGATGCAACAAGCATTGGTGCTTAGGGGAGAGCACATTTGTCACAAACACACATGTAGAAGAGGAAAAACAAGGAGGCACAGAGGGAGGGCAGTGAGCGACGTGGTACAGGTCATCAACAACAGACACACAGAGGATAACATCATGAGTACCACAGGTGGAAATAGTGACAACATCAACAAAGTGCTCAATGGAGATACCCATTGGAGTGCAGGCACAAACAGACAGCAGGCTAAGCTCCAGAGCACGAACATAGAGCATGTCAGAGATGTAAAGGGGGCCAGACGGACCATCAAAGTGCACAACCCCAACGCGTGGACTGGCAAAGACTGACCAGATCCTGTGCAAACAGATCGATGAGACCCAATAGGACCCAGGACAATAAAGTCAATGATACAAAAGGTCATGTGATGAGTGGCACTGGAGTCAATGATCCACGTACCATTCGCTTCATGACCCGTCTTTGTCACGGAGAAACGGGCCACAGAACACTCGGAAACCGCTGGACGCTGAGTAGGGACGACAGAGTCACAACAGACAGCACGAATCTGAGACTCCTCCAACCACTCTGCATAGTCAGGCCCAAAGTCATCACATGCAGTCAACACTCCCCCACACACATCATCACGGGCCACAAACACTACAGTACAAGCAGACCGTGGACCAAACGACTATTTCAACACACTCATACCTCTCTGAGTGTGGAGCACCAGAATATGACGAGGCTCCGTGATGATGCGGTTGGGAGGTCCGACGTCATCCGTGTCACTAGAGGCGGGTGGAGGGTCAGCGGCCGCCGTGGTCGCGTGGCCATTCTGGGTGGCACTGGAGGCAACTGTTTGTTGGATATACACGGCCTAAAAGCCTTGCATGACTCGCGTCTAGTCAAGGGTATGTGCACACTCCGTGTAGCGATGTGTGCTCCCACAGTTGTAGCAATGGTCTGAATTTCCACTCCCGTAACTTGAGTGCTGTGGATGATGTTACTATTGCTGCTACTACTTGACATCTAGGCGTCGATTCAGCAGTTCGCTGAGCCCTAGGGGCTAGTGGTCGAAGACAACTACTGGGCTGGCAAGAGTAGCCCCATGTTGAGGTGTTGGCCTCAAGTTGCGGAGAAAAGTGGTGGGCCACGACCGTAGTGGAAATAGGTACATGCACAAGAGTAGGTGTGATCGGAGATGCTATCACTGGTGCAGGATCAGGTATTCTAGAGGGAATTGACACTGGCATGTGATCAGGTGTGCCAGAGGGAACTACCACTAGCACATGATCAGGTGTGCAAGAGGGGCGTGACGTTTATACGGGATCAGGGGTTCCAGAGGGGACTGACACTGGCACAGGATGAGATGTGCCAGATGGGACTGAGACTGGCACGAGATAAGGTTTGCTGGAGTCAATTGATGAGGCTAATGAACCCAAAGCAAAGATGGTTGGATTGTCAATAGCCAGAGGCTGGAGCACGGGTGAGGAGGCCTGGACGGACCCATCCGTAGAACTAGACTTTTTCCATCCTCCGGGAAGCCACACAGGTAGGAACATAGTGGGCGGCCAATGATGGAATGCTGGACAGGTCGTGGTAGGTGAGATCCTCAAAGAGGAGGGCATCTCGGGGCTCAACAATACAATGGCAAGTAGGTTCCCATAAGCACCAAGCCTTTGACCACAGGGAGATGTCGAGGAAGGTAAACATGCGACACGAGGTTAGACCTTGGAATGCTACTGGTCCTCGCTGTACTAGACGCAAGAGAGGGACCCCCAAACACAAGGAAGATGAAGATTGGTGCGATGGCCACATCACAACTCGTATGGCATGACATGGTCCGGAAGCGGACCATACGGCAAGCGATTCCAGACCCACGTCATGTTGGAGATGCCATCAAAGGCTAAGGACTCTTGATGACCGCACTCAGACCACATAGTGCGGTCTGTACCATCTGTGGTGTGGTTCCAACACTCAAACACACCATTTTGCTGTGGTGCAGTAGGAGCAGAGAGCTGTTGAAAAATATCGTACTCAGAAAAGTAGGCAACCATATCGCCTAATAACTCACCACAACAATCTGAGCGGAATGTGTTTAGGGTGTGATGAGACTGATGCTCAACTATCACTAGCCATAGGTAGATTGCCAGAGTGGCATCGCTTCTGTGGTGGAGGCTCTAGACCCAACTCATCCGGGTGAATTCATCAGTGAGGATGACAATATGTTGCGCCCGATCGAAGAGGGACTCGACTGAGAGAGGACTGAAAAGGTCCGAGTGGACCAACTCTAGTGGACGCAGTGCCCAAGAAGAGGAGTCAGGGTAAGAGTAGCGATGCATCTTACCCTGGGCACAAAAAGGGCAATCGATCTTGGGCGACTTCTGAAAGGAAGCTGTGATAAGACCAAGGGCTAGCTGAGTTTGAATGATCTTGGATACATTGTCCGAGCTCACATTGCAGAGGTGATGATATAGCAAGCGCTGGTGCTCAGCGGAGAGAATACCAATGATAAACACACATGCAAAAGAGAGTGTAGGAGAAGAGACAAAGAGAATGGAATGAGACACATGATAGAGGTCATCAACAAGGGAGGCACAAAGCATGATGTCACATGTGTCAAGAGCACACACAATGGTAGAGTTTGCATTGCTCAATAGTGAGACCCATTCTAGTGCGTACACGAACAGAGAGCAGGCTGAGCTCGAGAGTAGGGATAGAGAGTACATCTGAACTCTACAAGGGGCTGGAAAGACCATAAAAATGCACAACCCCACCTCCCTGCACAGGCAATGACTGACCAAACCCTGTGTGAACAAACCGAACTGACACAACTAGACCGAGCACAACGAAGTCACTACGGCGACAAGTCATGTGATGGTTGGTAGTAGAGTCAATGATTCAAGTGCCGCTTGGCTCACAGCTAGTCGTCGACTTTTAATAGCATGCCATAGAGCACTCTGCCTCTGTTGGACGTGTATCAGATGACTTGGGACATCGACGAACAGCACGGATCTATGACTCTTCAAGTCAATTGGTATTGTCATGTCCATCCTCATCACATCTTGACTGAAATCCTCCACAAATATCATCACGGGCAAAAAACATAGTAGGAAAACCTATCTTAGGACCACTCGACTGTGACAACACACTTGCACCTCCCTGAGTACAAAGCACTACAATCATGCGATTTCGAGGGTCGAGATCATCGCTTCAACTTGTGAAACTGATGCATAAGCTACAACCACAATCACGGTGTACCCCGTCCGTGTGTCAACGGAGGACATCTGCTACGCGTGTGCTGCCCAGAGGCCTCGCATGATCCAAGGCCAATTTAGGATCTGCTCACACTTTCTATAACGGTGAGCACCTCCACAATTGTAGCAATAGACAAAACATCCACTACTACTATTTGCCAGCTGCTACTACTACTATTTTCCCTTGCCATGTTGCCTTTTCTCCATCTTTTTCCTATGTGGCCACTGAAATTCCCAGAGTTTGGGTGCTTGGGATAGAGGATGAGGAGGAGGAGGTGGGACTGGTGAAATGGGTCAGAGGAATAGGAGGCGTCGTAGTCACTGCTACAACAAGAGGACTCTGCTGATGGGCGATAGTAGCCTCATGAGACAATGTTGCCTGGAGGAAGTAGGGATGAGCCTAAGGAAGCAGTTGTAATGACTCCAACAACTCGAAGAGTACCACATGGTCGAAGCCTGTACAGAGCTTCACGTGGTCCAAGTGCACCCCCATCATGACGACATTGAGTGCCAACAGCTTCGTCTCCACACCATCATCATGGAAACTCAACAGCATCATGATGGACGGGTATAAAGGCACATCGCGTGCCTCCAATATTCAATTGCGAACTCCGTGAGACCCTAATGGAGGGAGTGAAACTCATGTAGGCGAGCCACCCTCGTGGCATAGGTCTCCACAACGAGTAGTGTCAAGGCCTACTCCTAGCCCTAGCACAGGTCTACTCCAGCCTCGATCCCGGTCTCACATAAGAAGGGGCGTAAATTGACCATAGTCTCCTGTGGCATGGCGTAGAGTAGACCGCGCATCGCTCTCCCTACTGGCTAGACCTGGTGAGCATTATGGGTCTGGTACTGGCTGTGGTAGTAGGGCCAAACACCCTCAGAATCGGTCCACACTTGAAGCAATGTCTCCCAACAATGAAAGCCCTCATCACTACAGTAACAAGGTGGAGATGTCTCAAAGTCCTTCGGTCGCCGGTACATGGGGAGGAGGATGTCAGGCTTGGGAGATGGTGCTTGAGGTATAAGGAAACCATGAGTGAGAGAAATGCCACCAAAAATGAATGTTGCTAAATGATGTGCCTGATCCTGACGGTGAGAAGGTGGTGGGGTGAGAGGTTGTGACTCCAGTCGAATCTCCTCCTCACGTGTGTCATCCTCTATCTCCTCCTTAGCCCAAGTGTCAACCTGTGATGAGGGGTGCTGAGGCCGCATCGTTGTGTAGGACATAGACTACTGAACGAATGCTACAGCTATAGTACATCCTCTTGCTGGCTACTATGAGGGACCTGAAAGGCCCCTCAGTAACTCCACGATCTCGTATAACGCGTTGGTCTCTTGCTGTTGCTGCTCGCGTATGACTTCTTGCATCCGACAAAGCTCATTGATTGGGAGTGACTGCGACCGTGGACTCATGATTTCCAAAGAGGAGGAGAATGAGGGATCTCCTAGCCCTTTGGCCTTGTCATAGACTGGCACCATCATAGTGCTTAGTATGGGACCGAACGTCAAAACGGTCCAAATAGGAAACCGACTACTACTACTGTTGCCTCAACTACTACTGCACTTCTCTTGACACTGCCGCTACTGTAGTGCTGCTACTCCGTGTAACAAGAGCGTAATATTATAGCTCCCTCTCAGCTCTGTTGAGCTTTTTACTCAGCACACCAGCCAATTAGAAAACTGACCTATTTTTCTGGCAGGCAGGGTTTATTCGGTGAGCCCTACCAGACAGCCGACAGCCCAAAACCCGGGCATCGTCCGTTTTCCCTGAAAACTATACCACACAAAAATGCCCATGGTGTGAACGCAATCGTGTGGTCAAAGTCATCTAAAAAAGTAGCAACACGGAGTTATGACTACCTAAACACAGGTAGCGTCTAGGCTATTCCCCGGTTACAAAAGTGCCCAAACAACCTGCAACTTGGACCCTAAGCAAAACATGATGCAACACTTACAACCGTACCAAAAGATCTGGCACAGGACGCGAGCAGACAACATGTGTCGTGGCAGTGACCGCCAGCGGCGTGACTGCTGAGGAGGCCTGCCGATGGAGCTGAGCACGTCATGCGTCCGAGGGAAGAGGCTCCAGCAAAGTGCGTGCAGACCTCAGGGTGCATCGGCTCCACCGGACGATACTCTAGCAGCGTCGCATCTTGTCGTTAGTCATCTGCAAGCCGAGGTACACCAGCCGGGAGAACACAATAGAGCACAATGAGAGATGTGCAAAAACCAACACTCTCCCATGTCTCATAGGCACAGTGCACATGGGCAGGCAGCGAGCACATCGACCAAGCAGGCAAGACTGCCTACTACGTCTTGCCTGTCCCACAGGACAGGCAAGACGTAAGCAAGGGCAGAGAGAGCAACTCACAGACGTACACCGACCGCCATCACATCCTTCTTGAACGAGTCTCGCTTCAGTGACTTGGTCAAGAAATGAGCCAATCGCCGTGCTTTCTCAACCCACACAATGCTCACGCTACTGTTGTGCAACAACGAACATACATAGTGATGCTCAACATTGATGTGCTTTGTGCGCGTGTGATGCACGCCATCATTGTCGGCGATGGCATGACACTCTCATTGTCATAGTGCAATGTGATGGACGCAACAGACTGACACAACTTGGACAACAGATGACGCTACTACACGCTCTCACACGTGCCAGAACTAACATGTATCGACTCGACCTCAGCAGTGCTGCGTGCAATGTAGCCTTGCTTGCCACTGCGCTAGGACAAAACCGTGCCACCAAAGAGGAAGATCCAGCCTATGCGGCTCTTGCCGTCCGTGCTGCCAGCTCAGTCACTATTAGTATAGCCCACGACGACAACGGACGGCTGCCGATGGTACACGAGGCCTTGTCATGGAGTCGAGATGACATAGTACAGCGCGGGGATGGCGGTCTCAAAATGGAGGTGGCAAGGATCCTAAGAAAACTAGGCCAGGAGGTTAACGGCGAACGTGATGTCTCACCGTGTTGTCGTTGCCAGGAACATCATTGACCCGATGACTCTCATATATGTGGTCACGTCAACTCGCTCCCCCACAATGGCTAGGCCGAGGCTCTTCAGCTTTGCCTAGCCATCGGGGGACATGGGTGAGGACGCGCTCGGCACGAGGGACAAGGTCTTGGCAAAGCGAGTGGACATGGTTTGGATGTAGGCAGCCTGGTAGATGTGCAGGATGCCTTGGGAGTGGTCGTGCTCCAACTCCATGCCCAGGAACACTCGGGCAGGCCCGAGGTCCTTCATATGGTAGGTGCCATGTAGTAGGTCCTTGATGCGCTGGATGGCAGCTGCGTCCGGCGACCTAATGAGGAGGTCGTCGACGTAGACTAGGACGGCAACAAAGGGTTGGCCTCTCGGGCTGACGAACAGTGTGGGGTCTATAGTCCTGTGAAGCAGGCCGCCGCTAAGAAGCATGTGACTGATCTCCTGATTCCAATAATGAGGCAACTACTTCAGGCCATAGAGGGCCTTTCGTATTCGCCAGACCCTGTCAGTTCCGTCATTGAAGCCTGGGGGCTACACCATGTAGAGTTCCTTGCCTTCCAGCGAGCCATGGAGAAAGGCGTTCCTCACATCCATCTGATGCAGCTCCCACCTATGCTGAGCCACCAGACTAAACAGCACCAGGCTTGTGGAGAAGTAGCCGACCGGGGCGAAGATCTGGTCGTAGTCAAATCCAGGGACCTGAGCAAACCCCTTGGCCGTAAGACAAGCTTTGTACTTGTCCAGGGATCCATCGGGCTTCCACTTGCACCGGAGGACCCACTTGGCACTGATGGCCTTTCAGCCAGGGGGAAGGTCGACGAGCTCGTAGACCTGATGTTGTCGGATGGAGGCAAGCTCAACGGCACATGCAGCCTCGGGAGAAGCTCGGGCCTCGCGTAGGGTGGTTGTGTCCTCCAGGCCTACCGTGGGACGGACAGTGAAGGTGTGCGCGTCCCGATCCCCAAGTGGTATGCGCGTGAGCGTGGCCATGACCGCGTGTCGGTGCTCCTGATGGAGCATGGCGTAGCCTAGTTTGGATCCCGGGTGGAGATCTGCAATGACAGCCAATGTGGCCAAGCCAAGGGCCTTGGTGCCATGGTCCCCACTCACGACTGTGGGAGTGGGTCTGCCGGGAGGTGAGGAGCCTCGTGGGACGACAGGGGGTTGTGGCATGAGAGGGCATGGGACGGTAGCCTGTGTGCTCACTGATCGCTAGGGTCGGAGGCTCCTGCCCGGGCCACGTGTGTAGCGTGGCCGAGAGGGAGGCAGAAAAGAGGTATCGACTGGGAGTGAGTGGATCGGTGTCTCGAGCACGTCCTGGAATGGCGACTCCGCAAACGATCCAATCGACGCAGACGGAGCCATCGACCCCACCCTGGAGGAGTGAGATGATGTGGAGGGGCCAACGGACACGGACGGGGCGGCTGGCCCTGAGGGACCAGCGGATGCAGATGGGGCGGCTGGCCTGGAGGGGCTAGCAGACACGGATAGGGCGGCTGGCCTTGCGGGACCAATAGATGCAAACGGGGCAGCTGGCCCGAAGGTGCTAGCAGACACAGACGGGATGGCTAGCTCTGAGGGACCAGCAAATGCAGACAGGGCGGCTGGGTCGGAGGGGCTAGCAGACACAGAGGGGGGGGGACTGGCCTTGAGGGACCAGCGGATGCAGACGGGGCGGCGGACGCGAAGGGGCTTGCAGAGTTGGTGACGGAAGGGCAGGTGCAACCGTCGGAGGGGTAGAACGCGAGGTAGATGCAATAGGGGCGACGGCAACAAGACGGAGCTCACGCTGGTGATGAATGCTAGCGATGACTCACGCCTTGTCCGTCGAGAGTAAGCACGTGTACCACCCGTGTCCTCGCTGGACAAAGTTGTGGCAGACCAAGCCCTCCCCACTGGCACCGGTTCTCTGATGCTGCGGGCCCTTGCTCTTCTTGCCCCTGCAGTTCTTCTTCCCGAAGGAGGAGGAGTCAGTGGAGGCCGTTGTTGTGGGAGCGATGACGTCGAAGGAGGCGATGGCTGGGTAGGCGACAGTCTCAGAGCGTTGGACACGTGACTCCACGCGAGCCTCCTGAACTTTGAGGAAGATCTCATAGGCCTAGGGCATGAAGGTGCCTTGGGCCGCCATCGTAGCAAGAATGTCCTGACTGTAGTGGACAAAGACGTTGGCAAACAGGTCGGTGGCTTCGTGCTTGATGGTGATGAATGCCGCAAAAGGGGGCGGCGGAGCGTTGCCAAGGAGTCTGAGGACATCTTCCGCCTGTTGCCAGTAGGTGGTGACCGACTCCGTTGCCCACATATGGAGGGAGTTAATCTCCCGGCGCAAGCGGCTGGTTTCAGCCTCACTGGAGAGGAGATGGGGACGCATCAAGACGTGCCATGTGGCCGCAGGGTCTGGAGTTCTCCCAACGATGAAGTCACTGAGGAAGGGTTTGAGGGTGAGACGCGCTGATGATGGGGTCACCGGGATGAGAGCGCGGACAGCGCGACCGGCGTCGTACAACTGGTCGCCATGGTCGGGATTGTACGGGAGGATGTAGTACGGCCAAAGGCCCTCGTCCTGAGCCCAGATTTGGAAACTTAGCTCCCTGCCCTGGAGCTGGTCACCGGCCTCGAGCGGTGGCGGCGGGGACTAAAAGTCATTGGGCCTGCGGCCAACACCCAGAGTGGGGCCAAGGACCAACGTTAGAGTTTGCTGTTGGCGTTGGGTCTGGTGCTGCGCCAGGTATCGTGTGGCATCGGAGGCAGCAAGACTAGTGTAACCGGGAGGGTGGAAGGGAGGTGGAGCATTCCCATGGCTCTACAGTGTGGGTGGCTGTAGCGCTGCAAGCGTTTGTGTCAGCATGGTGAGCTGCTAGCGAATGGCACCAGTGGGTCCGGGAGCATGCTACTGCTACTAGCGATGATGCTCGCAGGCTACTACTGCTGTTGCTGCTGTTGCTACGGTTGTGGCTGATGTAGTGGCTGTTATAGTGGTGGCTACTGCTGTTGGGGCTGCTGTTGCTACTATTGCGATAGCAGCTACTGTTGTTGTTGTTGTTGCCACTGTTGCTACTACTGCAACTGCTGCTACAATTGCTACTGCTACAACTATTGTGGCTACTACTACAACAGCGGTTGCTACTACAACTGTTGCTACTACTGCTGTTGTAAATACTACTGATGCTGCTATAGCGGTTGCTACTGTAATTGTGCATGTTGTTGCTGTTGTTGCTACTACAGCGGCTTTTACTATAGTGGCTACTGTAGTTGCTACAATTGCTGCAACTACTAGAGAAAAGCTGAACCAGGGGGTCCTCCAACAAAGGAGGACCACGCCCCACTGGGGCTTTCAGCCATGGTAAGCCTAGTGTGTGCTCCTTTTGTTCTCCCGTTTGTTTTGTGTTTTTTTTTTCTGTTTTTTTTGGATTGCTGACGTTACTAGTGACGCCAGTAGTGATGTCAACCGAAGACGACTGACATCAACAATGGTTGCTGCTATTGCTACTGCTATTGAGGTTGTGGCTGATGTAGTGGCTATTGTAGTGGCGGCAGCTGCTGCTGTTGCTGCTGCGGCTACTGCTATAACTGATGTTGCTACTACTACTGCTGCTGCGACGGTTGCTACTACAACTACTGTTCCTGTAGTAGCTGCCGCTGCGGCTGCTACAGTTGTTGTGGTAGCGGTGCTGCTACTGTTGTGCAGCTGTGTAGCTGCACGACCGCGGCTACTAGCGCTGCTCCTGCTACTACGCGGTTGCGCAGCAGTTTCTGCTCCTGCTACTACAACCGCGCGGCTGCGCAATTACATAGCTACACAATCACTACTGTTGGCGCGACTACTGCTGCGCAGCTCCGTGGCTGTTGCTGCAACTACTACTGCGCGGCTGCGTAGCTGCGCAGCTATGCAGCTGCGACTGCTCGCTCGGCGGCTGCTCCTGCGTGGCTATGTAGCTGATGCCATTGCCGTGGCTACGCGGCTACACAGCCGTTGCTGCTAGAGCAGCTGCTGCTACTACGCGGCTGCCCGACTGTTGTGGCTTCTGCTGCTACGTGGCCACGACTACTTCTGTGACTGCTGTTGCGGCTGTTGCGATAGCTACTACTGCAGTGCTACGTGGCTGCGGCTTCACAGTAGTGGCTACCGTTGTGGCTGCTGCTACGCAGCTGCTGTGACTGTGTCCACATATCTGCAGCGCAGATCTGCTACTGCTGCTGCTATTGCAATTGCGTTGCTACCGCAGGAGAAGGGAGAGGGGGACAGACGGGACACTTTCCTTGTCTGTGGTGCTGTCGCCGTGTGCGTCGGTGCCGTCATGGTAGCGCCCGTCACGTTGCCGGGCCTCCAACGCCACCGTCGTCGCGGGGTCAGTGCTGCCAAAGAAAGTTGACAGCATTCCCCCCACATCGGGAGTGTTTTTACGACACCATCCGGCAGGGCTAACTCTGCCAGAAAAATTCCGGCAGAGTTTCCCCTGCACGTGCACATTTCTGGGTCCTCCGGTGTTAACTGGGACCTATACGCCTCGCTTATGCTCAGCTCTGCTGATTCTGCTATGCTCTGGCTCTCATACCAAGCTGGAAAGCCTAGACTAGTGCGGCGTGTTGAGGCTGCAGCATAGCTGGAGTAGGCATGGCCCCACACTCGTTGCTTTGCACTCTTACCCCCCCCCCGCTGCTCTGAGTTTGTGAGAGAGAAAACTGCGTGTTGAGGAGTTGATGCTTGAGAGGCAGACAAAGCTGGAAAGAACTGATTAGCTACTGAGAAAAAAAAAAATGGGAGACCCCTCCAAGAACTTGCTCCCTCTCAGCTCTGTAGAGCTTGTTACTCGGCTCACCAGCCAATGAGAAAAATGACATATTTTCTGGCAGGCAGGGTTTTCTCGCGAGCCCTACTAGACAGCCGACAGCCCAAAACTCTGGCATCGTCCATTTTCCCTGAAAACTGGACCACACCAGAACACCCACGCTGCAAACGCAATCGTGCAGTCAGAATCATCTAGAAAAAGAGCAACAAGGAGTTATGGCTACCTAAACCCAGGTAGCGTCTAGGCTAGTCCCCGGTTACAAAAGTGCCCGAACAACCTCAAACTCGGACCCTAAGCAGAACATGACGCAGTACTTGCAACCGTGCAGACAGATCTGGTAACAGGATGCGAGCAGACAGCATCTGCCATGGCAGTGACTGCCAGCGGCGTGACTGCTGAGGAGGCGTGCTGATGGAGTTGAGCACATCATGCGTCCGATGAAAGAGGCTCCAACAAAATGCGTATAGACCTCAACGTGCGTCGGCTCAACTAGACGACACTCCAGCAGCTTTGCGTCTTGTCGTTAGTCATCTGCATGTTGATGTACACAAACCGGGAGGACACAACAAAGCAAAGAGAGATGCACAAAAAGCAAGAGGTCTCAACCCAAGGAGAAAATTCCCCTAGCTCCGGACAAGCCAAGCAAGGTGCCGGAACGCATCGACCGCGTCTCGCCGGTGCTGTAGAAGTATTGGGACCCTCCGAAGGCCATTTGTATCGTCACGCTCTCCTCTACCATATGCCACCAACGTGGGGTGTATGGGTAATCCATCAGCGTCGCTCGTGACAGGTGGAAGCCACAGAAACCATTACCTTTTGCTTGTCGTCGCTAGGCGCCATGTGGGGCGCTCAGCATGGCAAAACAAAAAGTGGTTGGATTGAAAATCAGACTGCGTTTCTCAAGTATGTCAAATGTTAGGAAGACTTGATGTCTGAGCCAAAAATCTGGCCGTGTTGGTGAGGACATCATTATCCAAAATGATGATGTCAGCATGAAGGTTGTCCAAATGAAGCGAAATTTGGAGCGATGATAAGGAAGACAATGTTGAATGCAATACTGGTGGTTTTGCAAGAATGAAACATTAAATTTTTTTAAAACGTCACGTTTTTCTTGTCTGTCCAAAATTCCAAAGAAATCCAAATCTGAGATGGAATCTTCATTTCTTGTCGGCTACAGGACACCAAACAAAGCGAGAGTGGATGTATTCGAGAGCTTATGAAGAGAGCATACAAATGAGCCCTCACACACCCAAAACGGTGGTCAATTGTGGCAGCACCGCTCTTGAACGCCTGGGAGAGGGGATGGTAGGTTGGGACCCGAAATGAAACCTCAAAGAAGCTTCGTGGATGTTCCAGCACCATCACGTGGTTAAACTACTAATGGACAGGGTTGGACAACCAACCGCTGCCTCCGAGGAAATGGCGTGATAATGCAACTTCAGCTTACGCTGCAATGGCACCTATGCTGCTACTACATGCTTTGGTGGTTTTCCGTGGAGTGGTGGGTCCTCCCAGGACCCGTGGCTGTAGCTGTGACTCTCACTGCTGCTGCCACTACTGCGTCTCTTCTCTGCAGCTCAACGAGGGATGCATCGCTGCTATGATACCATGAAAAGCTACCTTGAAGCTTCCTAGCATTATTGCTGGTGACGGGAAAATGCTGTCCAGTCAGCGATTGCACTAGCAGACATGGCAAGTATGGCAAGTACATGGCAAGTATTGATGTGCTTTGTGCGTGTGTGATGCATGCTGTCATTGTCGGCGATGGCAATGGCACTCTCATTGTCACAATGCAACGTGATGGATGTGACGCACTGACGCAACTCGGACAACAGACGACACAACCACACAATCTCACACGTGCTTGAGCCAAGAGCAACGTACTCAGCCTCAACAGTGCTACGTGCAACGCATCCCTGCTTGCCACTGCGCCAGGACACAGCTCTGCCGCCAATCAGAAAGATCCAGCCTGTGCGACTCTTACCGTCCGGACTGCCGGCCCAGTCACTATCGGTGTAGCCCACCGCGAAAACAGACGGCTGACGGCGGAACATGCGACCTCGCCGAGGAGTCAAGACAACATAGCGCAGGACTCAGATCGCGACCTCATAGTGGAGGTGACGCGGCTCCTGAGAGAACTGGGCCAGGAGGTTGACGGCGAACGCGATGTCTGGACGCATCGTCGTTGCTAGGAACATCAGTGACTCGATGACTCATAGGTACGTGGTCATGTCAACTGGCTCCCCCACAACGGCTGGGTCAGGACTCTTTAGCTTCTCTTGGCCATCGAGTGACATGGGTGAGGATGCGCTTGGCACGAGTGGCAGGTCCCCCGCAAAGCGGGTGGACAGTGTCTGCACATAGGCGGCCTGGTGGATGTGCAGGACGCCCTGGGAGAGATCATGCTCGAGCTCCATGCCCAGGAGGACTCTGGCAGACCCAAGGTCCTCCATCTGGTAGGCCGCGTGCAGCAGATCCTTCACACATTGGATGGTAGCCGTGTCTGGCGACGCAATGAGCAGATCATCGACGTAAACCAGAATAGCGGCGAAAGTGTGGCCTCGCGGACTGACAAACATTGCGGGGTCAGCGGTGCTGCGCTGGAGCCCGCCACGAAAGAGCGTGCTGCTAATTTCTTGGTTCCAGCACCGAGGCAACTGCTTCAGGCCTTAGAGGGCCTTGCGCAGTCGCCAGATTCTCCCAGTGCCATCATCGAAGCCTCGGGGCTGCACCATGTAGAGCTCCTCACCCTCCAGTGAACCATGGAGAAAAGCGTTGCTCACATCCATCTGATGCAGCTCCCACCCATGCTGGACGACCAGACTGAAGAGTGCCCGACTAGTGGAGAACCGGCCAACTGGGGCAAAGATCTGGTCGTAATCGACCCCAGGAATCTGGGCAAACCCCTTGGCTGTAAGACGGGCCTTTTACTTGTCTAAGGACCCGTCGGGCTGCCACTTGCGCCGAAAGACCCACTTGGCGCCGATGGCCTTCCGTCCTAGGGGAAGGTCGACGAGGTCATACACGTGGTGCTATCGGATAGCGGCGAGCTCATCGGCGCAGGCAGGGTCCCCGTGTGCGGCCTCAGGAGAGGCTCGTGCCTTGCGTAGTGTGTTTGGGTCCTTCGGGCGTGCTGTGGAGCGGACTAAAAGAGCGTGTGCATCTCGAGCCCTAGGTGGGATGCGTATGAGTGCAGCCATGACAGCGTACCGATGCTCATGATGAAGCATGGTGTAGCCCAGTGCGGAGCCCGGGTGAAGGTCTACAATGATGGCCGAGGTGGTCAGGCCGAGGGCCTTGGTGCCAGGATCCCTACTCACGACCATAGGAGCGGAAGAGACACGTGGAGCCACGGGGGGTCGAGGCGCCTTGGAGCGCGGTGCGACGGTCTGCGCGCTCACCGATGGTCTGGGTCGGAGGCTGCCTCCTGGGCCACGCATGTAGCGTGGCAGGGCAGGTGACGACACTGAGTCCGTCAGGCTGATGGAGGCGGACGTGGTTCCTGGCCCGGAGGGGCCCACGGATGCAACCGGGGCTATCGGCCCGGAGGGACCAACGGACGCGACTGGGGCTACTTGCCCGGAGGGACCAGCGGACGCGACTGGGACTGCTGGCCCGGAGGGACCAGCGGACTCGACTAGGACTGATGGCCTGGAGGGATCAACGGACGCGACTGGGAGTGTCGGCCCGGAGGGACCAGCGGACGCGACTGGGAGTGCCGGCCCGGAGGGACCAGCGGACGCGACTGGGGCTGTTGGCCCGGAGGGACCAGCGGACGCGACTGGGGCTGCCGGCTCGGAGGGACCAGCGGACGCGACTGGGGGTACCGGCTTGGAGGGACCAGCGGACGCGACTGGGGGTGCTGGCCCCGAGGGACCAGCGGACGCGACTGGGGCTGCCGGCTCAGAGGGACCAGCGGACTCGACTGGGGGTGCCGGCCCGGAGGGACCACCGGACGCAACTGGGGGTGCCGGCCCGGAGGGACCAGCAGACGCGACTGGGGCTGCTGGCCCGGAGGGACCAGCGGACGCGACTGGGGCTGCCGGCTCGGAGGGACCACCGGACACGACTGGGGATGCCGGCTCGGAGGGACTGAGGGATGTGTCACCCAGAAGCAGTAGGACGGAGGACGGACTCCCCACTCCCCCACGCGACGGGATAGACACGGACGAGCCAGAGCGAATGAGGTCACGAGGAAACAGGTCCTCGAAGAAGACGGGACTCAACAATGTAGTGCCGGGAGGGATCCCAGAAGCACCAGGCCTTGGACTGACGAGAGACACCTAGGAAGGTGCAGGGACATCCGCGAGGGACGAGCTTGTCGCCCTGCTGCGGGACGGGCAGCCACACAATGACCACGCAGCCCCAGACGCGAGCCGGGCGGAGGTCAGCTCACTGACTGCACCAATGCTGGTACGGTGTGGACTGGCGGGGAAGGGGACCGTGGGGAATCCGGTTCCAGACCCAGGTCATGTAGGCCATGGCTTCAAAATAGAAGCCATCGGAGAGACCAGACTTGACCCGCATGGTGCGGACGGTGTCGGCCATAGTACGGTTCCACCGTTCGGAGACACCGTTCTTGGCGGGTGTGTAAGGCGTGGACATTTCATAGCGAATTCTGCGGGAGGCGACAAAGATCGTGGCTTCACCCAAGTACTCATCATCGCGATCGGAGCGAAAGCGGCGGAGAGAGCGGCCACACTCGCGCTCCACAAGGACAAGCCAGTCCCGGATGGCGTGGGTGACATCGCTCTTCTGCCGAAGGCAGAAGATCCAGCGGTAGCGAGAATAGTCGTCAGTGAGGGTGAGGACGTATCGACCATGCTCGCCGACGGACTCGGTGGGGAGAGGACCCATGACGTCCGAATGGACAAGGTCGAGGGGGGCGGACGCACGGGAGGAAGACAAGGGATACATGGACCGGTGAATCTTCCCCTGAGCGCAGTCAATGCACTGAGTTGGGCACGGGAGGGGAAAAGTCTCCAGGTCAAGGCCCTTGGCCGGCTGGGTGCGGAGCATGCTGTCTACGGTGGCAGAGTGGACGTGGTAGAGGCGGTAGTGCAAGAGGCGAGTGTGCTGAGGAGAAAGTGTACTGGTGACAAACACATGGCCTGTGGCGGCCGGCGGGGAGGAGACGGAAGGAGAGGAGAGGCGAGGTACATGCCACGGGTTGCCACGGGCGGTGGCATGCAGTACAAAAAGGCCAGACGGACGCAACGACACAGTGCCAATACCACGGGAGTGCACAACGTCCATGCTCATGCGGTCAAGGGCAATGATGGATAGAAGGTTGAGCTCAAGACCGGGGACGAAGAGGACATCGGTCAGAAAGACGTCACCGGAGGGACCACGGAAACGAACAACGCCAACACCACGGACAGGCAACACCTGGCCAGAGCCTGTCCGGACACCGGAAAAATCACCTATAGGACCGAACATACTAAAGGCCTCACGATAGGCCGTCATGTGATGCGTGGCCCTAGAGTCGATGATCCAGGTCTCAGCAGGGTCCTGGACTGGGATCGCAAGATCACTAACGGTCACATGGCAGCAAGCAAGGGACACTGACGCGGTGGAAGGAGGTGCGAATCGAGACTGCCAATCGTCAAGCCAAGCAACATCGTCCTAGGAGGGGGTGGGGGAGACCATGAGAGACGACGAGACAGACGAGGAAACGGGGCATGACCGTAGCTCAGTCTCAGTCATGCAGGGCTGGACAGGGGAGCATGAAGTGATACAACTCGCACTTCCCTGGGGAGGAGGGCGAGGCAGGCCGAGCTGGAGCGCGATGAACTGCTCCAGCTGGCGCTCACAAGAGGATGGCCCGGGAGTGTAGACGGAGTGCGGGGTGATGGCGCCGGAGCCCGGGTAGAAGGAGGACTGAGCCGGCGCCGACGGCTGCGGCGCTGGTGTCGGTGGGACCGGCGAAGCAACCAGAGTGGTGGAGCTGCTGGACGAGGTGAAGGTGTCAGAGTCGGCGACAGCCATGGCGGCAGAGGCGAGATGGCGCTCACGCTGGCAATGCATGGTGGCGATGATGCGTGCCTCATCCGTCGGTAGAGGGCACGTGTACCACCCATGCCCGGGCTAGCCACAGTTGTGGCAGACCGAGCCGCCAGCGCTGGACCCGGTCGACGACTGCTACTGCTGCTGCTGCCCTTTGCCTTTCTTGGTCTGACGCTTCTTCAGCCTCGACGATGATGAGGTAGCTGTGGTGGGGGAGGCGACGGCCACGGAGGCGACGGCAGGGGAGGCGACGGCAAGGGAGGCGACGGCCTCCGTGCGCTGGAGGCGGGACTCCAGACGAGCTTCCTCAATGCGGAGGAAGAGCTCGTATGCCCAGGGCATGAGGGTGTCCTGGGCTGGCATGGTGGAGAGAACGTCGTGAGGGTAGTGGACGAAGACGTCCGCGTACGCTTCGGTGGCACCACGCTTGATGGTGAGGAGCACGGCCAAAGGGGGTGGGGCAGATTTCCCTAGGCGACGAAGGATGTCCTCCGCTCGCTGCCAGTAGGAGGTGACCGTCTCGGTGTCCCCCATGTGCAAGGAGTTGAACTCCCGCAGTAGGCGGCTAGTCTCAGCGTCGCTGGACAAGCGATGGGGATGAGTGAGAACGTGCCACGCGGCTGCAGGGTCTGGGCTGGCGCCAGCGGTGAAGTCGCCTAAGAAGGGCTCGAGGGCGAGGCGGGAAGCTAGAGGGGCAACAGGGACTAGAGCCCGGACGGCACGACCAGCATCATACAGCTGGTCAGCTAGGGTGGCATCATACGGTAGGGTGTAGTATGCCCACAGTCCCTCACCCTGCGCCCAGATGCGGAAGCTGAGCTCCCAGCTCCGGAACTGCTCCCCGGCCTGAAGCGGCGGCGGCGGCGTCTCAAAGTCCTTTTGTCCGCGGCCGGCACCCAGAGTGGGGCCAAGGACGGAGGTCACTGTCTGCCGCTGGCGCAGAGTTTGTTGCTACTCGAGGTATTGCGTGGCAGTAGACACAGCTGGGCTGGCGTGCCCTGGAGGGGAGAAGGATGGAGGCGCATTGGGGGAAGGCTGAGAGACTAACGATTACAGTGCTGCAAGCTGCTGCGTCAGGGCGGCGAGCTGTTGCTGAAGAGCAGCGAGGGGGTCAGGGTCGTCGCCAACGATGTCAGAGGGCTGCTGTCGCTGTTGCTCCTCCTGCTTCTACTGTTGTTGCTGCTGCTGCTTCTGCTATTGCTACTGCTCCTGCTGCTGCTGCTCCTGCTGCTCCTGCTGCTCCTGCTGCTGTTGCTGCTGCTGCTGCTGGTGCTGCTACTACTACTGCTATTGCTCTTGCTGCTGCTGCTGCTGCTGCCGCTGCTGCTGCTGCTGCCGCTGCTGCTGCTGCAGCCGCTGTAAGAAAGGGGGGGTGGGGGTCCCCCTAACAGAGGAGGACCCCTCCCCAGTGGGGCTACCAGCCATGGTGTGATGCCCATTGTTTTGTGTTTTTTTTTCTCTTTGTGGGGTGCTGACGTTAGCAGTGACGTCTGCTGAGGGCGGTGGATGTCCTACCCACCCTTAGGATTACTTCCCCCTTCCCTTGCCCCCTTCTTTGGTTTTTTTTGTGAGTTGATGACATCAGTAGTGATGTCAGCAGCGGGATGCTGATGTCAGCAATGTCGGTTGTTGGGGCCGCTGCTGCAGCTGTTGCTGCTGCTGTTGTTGCTGCTATTGGTGCTGCTACTGCTGCTGCTGCTGTAGTTGGTGCTGCTATTGCTGCTGCTACCGTTGCAGCTGTTGTTGCTATTGCTGTTGCAGGTGCTGCCGCGGCTGTTGCTACGGCTGCTGCTACGGCTGCTGCTGCTGTTGCTGCTGCTGCAGCTACAGTTGCAGCAGTAGTTGCTGCTACTACGGGCTGCTGCGGCTGCTAAGGCTGCTGCTGCGGCTGCTAAGGCTACTGCAGCAGCGAAGGTAGCTGCTGCAGCAGCGGCAGCGAAGCAGGTGGGGTCGGGGATTTTTTTCTCTTGCAATTTTTTTTTCTTCCTCGTCTGTCACAGCGGGCAGCTGCCCGCTGTCAGCTGTGAGTAGCGGGGTGTTGCTCGCTGGAAGCGAGCTGCTACTCGCTGGTAGCGGGCTGCTGCTCGTTGGCAGCAGCGGGCTGCTGCTCGCTGCTCGCTCGCTATGGGCAGCGAGCAGCAGCAGCGGCTGCTGGCAGCTGCTCGCTGCAGCTGCTGCTGTGGTTTGCTGCTGTGGCTGATGCAACCTGCTGTTGCTGCTGCTGCACGCTGCTGCAACTGCTGCAACTGTTACTTGCCGCTGCTGCTGCTCGCTGCTACTACTGCAAGCTGTTGTTGCAGGCTGCTGCTGCTGCTACGTGTTGCTGCTGCTACGGGCTGCTACGAACTGCTGCTTCTGCCTACTGCTGCTGCTGCACGCAGCTACTGCTGGCTACTGCTGCCACTGATCGCTGCCGTTGCCTGCGGCTGCCGCTGCTGCAGACTACTGCTGTTGCAGACTACTGCTGCTGCAGACTACTGCTGCTGCAGACTACTACTGCTGTGTGCTGGTGCGAGTCACTGCACCTGGGTGACGTTGTCGCATGCGTCGTCGCCCGCAGGTGTTGGACGCGGCCTGCCGCTCACCTCCTCGCGTCACGTGTGGGGGTCAGTGCTGCCGAAAAAATTTCGGCAGCATTTCCCCTGGCCCAGTGGAAGTGGGAAAAAATCTGACGCCGCCACCAGGCGGGTCAATGCTGCCGGAAAAAATCCGGCAGCATTTCCCCTGCACTAGCGCGTATGGGGGTCCGCCGGCGTTGTCTGACATCTATACGCCAGTCTTCTGCCGCTGCTGCTACGCTCTGGCTCTAATACCAAGTTAGAAACCTAGGCAGCAGGTTAGGGCAGCATGCATTGTCGATGCAACGTGCGGGCTTCCACGCTCGTTGCTTAAGTCTGCTGCCCCCTCAGTCTGCTGCTCTAGAGACTAAGTCTGGAAGCTCTGGGTTTGTTACTCAGAAGTGCGCGCGCTAGTGTTAGCGCCAGAAAGCAGCTGAAAACTGAAAGTAACTGATTAGCAATGAAGAATGAGCAACAATGGGAGACCCCTCCAAGTTCTAGCTCCCCCCCCCACTAGTGTAGAACTTGTTACTCAGCTAACCAGCCAATCAGAAAATAGTGCTAGACCTATTTTCTGGCAGGCAGGGTTTTCTCGGTGAGCCCTGCCAGACGCCCGACAGCCCAAAACCCGGGCGTCGTCCGTTTTGCCTGAAAACTGGACCATACCATAATACC
>SZWC01000094.1:360859-371563 GCA_023375785.1 Penium margaritaceum
CTAGACCTATTTTCTGGCAGGCAGGGTTTTCTCGGTGAGCCCTGCCAGACGCCCGACAGCCCAAAACCCGGACGTCGTCCGTTTTGCCTGAAAACTGGACCATACCATAATACCAACGCTGCGAACGCATTCGTGCGGTCAGAATCAACTAGAAAAATAGCTACAAGAAGTTATGTCCACACGAACCCAAACAGTGCCTATGACAGTCAACGATGCCAAATAGGGCCATACAAGAGGAGACATGGATCCTAGGCATCGCATGATGCTGCAGACGCAATGCCACAGCCAGCCACAGCGCTAGGTGCATGCAGACTGCATCTGCAGTGGCAGTGACCGCTGGCGGCCCGACCACCGAGGAGGCCTGCCGATGGAGCTGAGCGCATCGCCAGAGGAGGAGGCTCGAGCAACGGGTGAGTGGGCCTCAGCGTGCGTCGGCTCCACCGAGCGCCACTCCAACGGCGCCAAGTCTCGCCGTCAGTCATCTGCACGCCGATGTACACAAGCCGGGAGGACACAACAGAGTACAATGAGAGATGCACGAAAACCGACATCAAGTACTATTTCAATCTGCACATTGAAGCTATTGCGCTTATGAGACTCTGCGCTGTTCGCCTAGTCCAATCCTTGCTGTTTCTGCATACGCCCTCTATACTAGTGGGATTTCTGACTAGACAGCATTGCTGTGTTAACTACATTTGTGCTGGGAGGCTTCCAAGTAGCTTCTTTCTCACACGAGCACATCGGACTTTGTGCAAGCTCTGTTGTAGTTGCAAGTGGGTGGAACCACCACCTATCAGTGATGCTTTGCCAATTGGGTCTGCATTATGGACCTGCACGAGCATGGACACAGCCGAGTGGTCAAAGTAAGCTGTACAAGGAGAAGGGGAAGCCTCACATCACACCACTTCCTCCTTAAATTTTCCCACCAATGACAATGTTCATGGGCTTATTAGACATGATGTTAGAATATTGGAGATAAGTTTTAGTGAGTGCGTCCTTGTCCCCCCACCTTTGTTTTCTGTAAACAAGGATGGCTTGTGCAAATTCTCTCCATTTTTACCCACATGTAGGGATTTTCTTAATGTGTGAATCCATCGCCCATCAACTAGACATTCCCATAGGTCATTATGTTCAATATTTTTTCTTGACATTGTTGGTGATTTTGCATGTGTTGAAGTTCATTGGCCACTCATAACTCTTTGCCCTCTTGCCTCTCACATTCTCCACACACTCATGTACAGATTGAGTAACAATGGTACTACCTGGGGAGATGTCTGACGCAGCCATTCTGACTGGTGCCGTCAACGTCCTCACGCTACTGCTGGACCCAGGAGTGCTCTCTGGCACCAATGTTACCATTACATGATTCTTCATGATTCTCCATGACTCTCTGCGTGATGCGGTAGATGCTAGGGCCATACACTCTCACTGCCGTGCCCTGCATCAATTTATCTTGCCTTGCATGCAATGGGGGAGCTGCATATTTCCGGGTGCTGATCCTTAGGGGGCCACCGTGCCAGTCTTGACTGTGCGTCGGTGAGTAGCCGTCCTCGGTTATTCCGAGAGGTCGGGCTCGACCCCCGGGTGGCGGCACTTGCTCACCCGAGCTCCACGCTCGTGGTGAGTGAGTGCTAACCGGTACTTGTCTCGCTCACTCCCCCCTTGGCTCCTTTGTCTTGGTGAAGTGTGAATTCTTGCAAGTAAGTTACCGCATCCATGGCGTCTCTCGCTCAACATGACTGGTTGCATCCACCCGTCCCACGACACACAGGCTAGCAATGTAACTTCCTAGTAACTACTGGTATCAGAGCAGTGAGTCTTGTCTCTCACCGCTCAGCGGTCCTGGTTCGTGGAGTTTCCGTGGCCCACGTCTCCCGTGGTCCACGCATCACTGCAACTACTCTTGAAGCTGCTTATGGCCTCCACCTCCTACCTACCCGCAGTAGCCGTCTCAGCTGCTCCTCGATCTACCGAGACGCTTGCCATCCCTCAGGGCCTCACGAGTACCCTCTCGCCCGCTCACACACGCTCGGGGACTCTCACTGCCCCAGGCTGCTAACGCGTCTTCCCGGTCCCCACACCGAACTCTCACAGCCCCACCACTCTACGGAGCCACTCTTGGCTGACCCTTCGGTCGTCCGTGGTGCTTGAGCGGATCTTCCGCCTTCATCTAAGCTCTGTGAGCTGCCATCTCCTTTGGCCCTCACATCCCACTCGGCTGCCACATTTCTCCTCGCAGCTTCTCTTGCCTGCCTCTCGCGGTCGTCCGTGGTCTTGAGCGCGTCTGCCGCATTCTTCTCGTGCTGTGAATTGCCATCTTCCTTGGCACCCGTCTCCTACCCGGCTGCCTCACTTGTCTTCGCAGCCGCTTTTGGCTGCCATCAAGGTCACCCACAGTGCATGAACGCATCTTCCGTTCCCTTCTCCCTCACAGCACTCTCTCGCTGCACCCTGCTGCTCTCTCGTGCAATTTCTCTCACCCACTGTCGCTCGTCGCAGCCCACTGCTGCCTCAGGTGCTCGTGGGGTGTGGACACCTCTCTCGTCCAACAAACCTCCAGCGTCTCGCTGCATTGCATTCCTGGGCCCGTTGTTTGTGGCTGCCCCTCCTTGCTTCTGTTGACACGTGTTCCTTCTGGCTGCACTCAGATTCTCCTCTGTAGTGTAACTGCGTCTGCAGCTGCAACGGTCACCCTGGATTCTCCACCACTCAACGGACCCCGTGACGAGGAACTCGACGCTCCTCGGTCTGCCGCACGTCACACTGACGACGGATGGGGGGACCCAAGGGACTACTACCCTCCTACACCCCCAGACCAAGACACACCCCTCTGGTTTCGCATGCTCGACTCCGACTACTGGCAAGGGGACCTACAAAGGGAAGAAGCTGAGCGCGAGGAAGAAATTGATCGACAAGTGTACACTGCAGACGATCTGCCGCCGTCCCCTCCTCGCTCTCCGACCATGCAACCCACATCCGACACTCCGCCATTCACATATGCATCTACTTCCAGCACCACCACCAGCCCGTCTCCCGCTGCTGCTACATCTGCTGAACCGTTTCCAACTCCCGAGGTGCATGGCGTCATCCCTGTGCTTCCTGTGCACACGGACTCCATCGGCCTTGCAGGGGCCGTGTTAGACGCGGTAGTAGGGGCGGTAGCAACCTTTGCTACAACGGCCCGTGCTTGCAGGGCACCCACTCAGACTGTAGTAGGTCGTGCATCAGACGCATACGCCCACGCAGCTGCCTCACTCACACTGCTTGCAGCAGCTGCAGCAAACATCGTCACCCAGATCACAGCAGCAGCAGCCTTTGTCGCAACTGCAGCCTCGCCAGCTGCTGAACCCACTGCAGCTGCCGTCGGCTCCATCCGCGCCTCCACTGCAGCAGCTGTCTTGTCTCCCACAGGTGCTCCACGAGAGCTAACTCCACACGTCACCATAGGAGTCCTTGTGGCATCTACATCTGCAGCAGTAGCCGGAGCCACTGTCACCGGACTGGTGGAACTCCCTCCAGAACAAACGCATGCATCGCGCCGCCATCGTAGCAGTCACTACATCCTCACCCCCCGCCTCTACTGCAGCCTCTCCTGCTATCTCCTCCTCTCAGGCTTCTGTGCAGTCTACCCAGGGTGCCTCCCGCAGTGGGGGCGGTGGCTCTGGCTCCGGCCGTGGCGGCGGCAGTGGAGGCAGAGGGCGTGGGGGTGGACGTGGTGGCAAAAACTCTGGCCCGCCCGTTGCTGATGTCACCTGCTGGAATTGTGGTGCTACTGGTCACTCAGTGCCCAAATGTCCTGCCCCCCGTGATGACTTGCGCCTTGCCTCCTCCATGCGTGCTCATTGGGCGCGCACCGGTGTTACAGCGTCCTCTGCTGCGGCCACCGTAACAGTCTCGTCATCCTCTTCATCCTCATCTGCCTCGGCCCTGACTACGACGCTCGTCCCTCTTCAACAAACACCGCATGCCTCGAGCCCTTGGGGCTGGGTGCCACCACCGTCTGGTCCCTACTACGGGCCCCATCCTCTCACTAATCTGCCCCTCATTGGACTCGTGATGACGATCGCTCCTCTGATCGCTCCTCTGAGCGTTCCTCTGATCGTCGGGACGAGGAGCGCGCCCTTGAGCGCCGTCTGGCCGAGCTTCTTCACCTTCGCTCTGAGGGAGGTGAGAGTGTGAGTGGCCAACCCCTTGTGTTGTCCTGTGAGTCTCATGTTACGCTCCGTGGCTCTGCCTCTGGTTGTGCACAAGGGGATTTGCCTGATGATCGTGCTTGGATTGAAGAATGGCAGTCTCACACGTTTCCCTCACGTCTTGGTCATCCATCTCCTTCCTCTCTTCATGGCACTGTTGCTGTCTGTTTAGTCCTGCCCTCCACTCGTGCCTCACCCGGCCTCTGGATCATTGATTCCGGAGCCACCCATCACATGACCTCTTGTCGCTCCTCCTTCGTGTCCCTCGGACCTGTTCAGTCTGTGCGCTCTGTCCAGACTGGCTCAGGCTAGCTCCTACCTGTTCAAGGTGTTGGTGTCGTCCGTTTCGTTGGTCCCGGGGGCATTGTGTACCTCCCTGACGTCTTGTACGTTCCTGACCTTGAAGTCAGCCTTCTCTCTGTGACCACCCTTGACGATCAGGGCATGGATTTCTCGTCCAGCCGCGGTCTTGCCTCCATCTCTCTTCGTTCCTCTTGCCGTGTTGTTCTGCGTGGTTTGCGCTGCGATTTCCTGTTCCGTGTTCCGCTCATGTTGCCCTCACCTTCCGCTGCCTCTGCCTTTGTTCATGTTGTTCCCTCTCTGTCTCCTGACCATGCTCATCTCCTGCATCGTCGCCTCTGTCACATTCACACTGCCGCGATCCAGCGCCTTCTTCGCCTTCAGCATGCACATGGCCTTGATCCTGCCACGCTCTCCCCACCTTGCACGTCCACTTGTCTTGATTGCGCCACTGGCAAGATGCACCGCTCTCCTTTCTCCACCTCTGAGTCCACCACCTCACACCCTCTTGACCTGGTGCATGCTGACGTCATGGGCCCCTTGCCCCAGGATTTCCTGGGCGGGATTGGTCGTTACGTACTGTGTCTCACTGACGACTTCTCCCGTTACCGCTGGGTCTTTGCCCTGCGGCACAAGATTGATGTCACCGACGTCCTTGAATCCTGGCTCCCTCAGGCCGAACGCGCATGTCAGCGCTCCCTGCGCATGTTCCGCAGTGACCGTGGCGGCGAGTTCTATGGTCCCACGTCTCGCTTTCTAGAGTCTCGCGGGGTTCGGCTTGAGTCCACCGCTCCGTACACACCCCATCAAAATGGCGTGTCTGAGCGCTGGAATCGCACGCTTGCTGACGGTGTTCGTTCCCTCCTCTCCGCCTCTGGTCAGTCCCCTCTCTTCGCCTTTGAAGCTATGTCGTACATGACTTGGGTCTGGAACCGCATCCCACATGGGCCTCTTTCCAACACTGTCACTCCCTTTGAACGATGGGCTGGTCGCCGTGCTGACCTTCGTCTTGCCCGTGTTTGGGGTTGCCTTGCCTCCGTCTGGGTTCCCTCCGACCAACGTGATGGTAAGCTGTCTCCTCGTGGTCGCCTTTGCATCTTCCTTGGCATCTCCCCCTTCTCCAAAGCGTGGCGCTTCTGGGATCCTTCCTGCTGCCGTGTCATTGAGTCTCGTGACGCTCTCTTTTTTGAACACCTGTTTGAGCGTGACGCTCCCTGCTTCAGTGGGTCCCTCGCTCCGCCTCTTCGGGGTGGGGTGGTGATTCTCTGCCCTCTGGTCCTACTGTTCCTCCCTCGGTCCGTCCCTCGGTCCCCCCTGTCTCATCCTTTGCTGACCAAGATCCTCCACTATCCGCGTCCCCCTCACCGGCTTCCTCACCCTCCATGCCTCCTTCGGCCTTGCCCAGTAGCTCCAGCTCCTCTCTCGGCTCCCCTGCCGGCTCATCCTCCTCTCCCACTCTTGGCGCTGCCTCGGAGCCCCCTGTCGCCTCGGAGCCCCCTGTCGCCTCAAAGCTCCCTCTTGCTTCGCCCTCTCCATCTGGTTCGCCTTGCTTCGTTGCACCCTCTTTTGCGCGTTCCATTCCCCCAGTCTCACCTTACACGCGCGGTGGCCGCCTCCGGGCTCTTCCCTCTCAGTCTCACCCGGTTGTCTTTGGTGACCCTGGCCTTCGTGCCCTTGGTCTCACTGCCTCCGGCATGTCTGCATCCGCATCTGTTGTTCATCCTAGCACCGCACTTGGCTACTCTCTTGTCGAACAAGAGTTCCACTCCGCGGTGACCTCTTCTGTAGCCGGGTACGTCGCTTCATGCTTTGCGGCCGCCGGCCTCTCACCCCTCTCTCCCGAACCGCAGACTGTTCAGGCAGCCCGTACCGCCTCTGACTCCCTGCTGTGGGAGCAGGCCATGAAGGCCGAGCTTGATGCACTGTCTGATCATGGTGTGTATGAGCTTGTTGATCTCCCACCCGGTCGCAAGGCAGTTGCTGCCAAATGGGTGTACCGTCGCAAGCTAAACCCACATAACTCAGTTGAACGATACAAGGCTCGTCTCACGGCCAAGGGGTTCTCTCAAATCCCTGGGGTTGACTTTGATGAGACCTTTGCCCCGGTCGGCCGCTACACCACAGCCAGAGCTCTACTCAGCCTCGTCGCTCAGCATGACTGGGAACTTGAACATATGGATGTCAACAACGCCTTTCTTCATGGCAAGTCTGATGAAGAGATCTACATGGTCCAACCACCAGGCTTCTCTGATGACACGAACCGGGTTTGGCGTTTGCGCAAGGCCCTCTATGGCCTCAAGCAGTCTCCACGGTGTTGGAACCAAGAAATTACAGCTACCCTTGAAAAAGGGGGTTACAAGCGGAGTGCAGTGGATCCAGCCCTCTTTCTCGGGCCCCCCACCAAACCACTTGTTTCCATTCTTGTGTACGTGGATGACCTTCTCATTGCCTCTCCCGATGCTGCGTCTGTGACCGCCGTCAAGTCTCTACTGCAAGCGGCATACAAGATGAAAGATTTTGGTCCAGCTCGTGTCTTTCTAGGGATGGAGTTGGAACGTGATCGCGCACGTCGGATCTTGCATGTGCATCAGGCTGCGTATGTGCGCAGCCTGGGGGAGCGATTCGTACCACTCCTTACCTCCATCCCCACAGCGTCCACTCCCATGACGCCTGCCGGGCAGTCTCTACTGAAGTCACTTGATCTCACTGAGCTGGGGGAGGCAGTGGATGTGACCGACTATCTCAGAGTCATTGGCTCCCTGATGTACCTCGCCACGACCACACGTGCAGATGTTGCCTTTGCTGTGAACTTTCTGTCACAGTTCTCCCAGTCCTCAAGAACGGCACCTCGAGGCAGCTCTGCGGGTGGTACGCTACGCTCTCTCCACCTCTCCTGTCGGACTGCTCTTTCGTGCACAGCCCTCTGTCGTAGTGGACGGCTTCACGGACAATGATTGGGCACATGACTCTGATGCTCGCAGTCGCACGGGTTACATCTTTTTGGTTGGTGGCACTGCAGTCTCCTGGAAAAGTGGCAAGCAAGGATGTGTAGCACGCAACACTGCTGAGGCTGAGTATGTCGCTCTGGGTGCAGGCACTTGTGAAGCTGTCTGGCTGTGTTGCTTGTTGCAACAATTATGTGTTCCCATCCGCTGCATCACTCTGCGCTGTGATAACCAAAGCACGAAGGCCATTGCAGAAAATAGTGCCATGCATCATTCACGCACCAAACACATCAATGTGGAGCATCATTTTTTTCGTGAGTGCATTGCTGCTGGCATTGTCCAGATCGCTTGGGTGGATACACGGTCTCAGAGAGCTGACTTTCTCACCAAGGCCCACAGTCACAATGTCTTCAAAAGTGTTGTTCACTCTGTGGGTCTCATCAGTCCGCGTGATCCAGGTTGATTGTTCGTGTTCTCACTCTCTTATCTCCCTTTCTCACCTCTCGTGACTTCCTCCTGTGTGTGTGGGTTGCTTGCCTGCGGGTCATGGGGGATTGTTGAAATTCGTTGGCCACTCATAACTCTATGCCCTCTTGCCTCTCAAATTCTCCACACACTCATGTACAGATTGAGTAACAATGGTACTACCTGGGGAGATGTCTGACGCAGCCATTCTGACTGGTGCCGTCAACGTCCTCACGCTACTGCTGGACCCAGGAGTGCTCTCTGGTACCAATGTTACCATTGCATGATTCTTCATGATTCTCCATGACTCTCTACGTGATGCGGTAGATGCTAGGGCCATACACTCTCACTACCGTGCCCTGCATCATTTTATCTTGCCTTGCATGCAATGGGGGAGCTGCATATTTCCGGGTGCTGATCCTTAGGGGGCCACCGTGCCGGTCTTGACCGTGCGTCGGTGAGTAGCCGCCCTCGGTTATTCCGAGAGGTCGGGCTCGACCCCCGGGTGGCGGCACTTGCTCACCCGAGCTCCACGCTCTTGGTGAGTGAGTGCTAACCGGTACTTGTCTCGCTCGCTCCCCCCTTGCCTCCTTTGTCTTGGTTAAGTGTGAATTCTTGCAAGTAAGTTACCGCATCCATGGTGTCTCTCGCTCAACACGATTGTTTGCATCCACCCGTCCCACCACACACGGGCTAGCAATGTAACTTCCTAGTAACTACAGCATGTCGTTCGGACTATTCAGAACCAGTTTAGGCCTATCCCATTGTGTGGAGTGTGAGATTCACATACATTGTATATAGTTGGAAGACTTGAAAGAATTCTTCCTCGCAAACGTAGGAAAGCAAGGGGTGTAGGTAGCCACAAGCACTATGCTAGCAAGCAAGTGAGTGGCAAGCAATGAAGCACGCCATAGATCGGGGAACGCTCAAGACTAAGAAAAGTGAAAGTAGTTGAGACACAGCTTAACGAGAGTGAGTAGTGAGCGAGGTGGTGAGAGCCAGTTGACCGGGCCACCCACGCGAGGCACTCGTCGTGGGGCCCGGCCGCCACCCAGGGATCGAACCCGACCCTGGAGCGAGCGAGCTCCAGGCGGTTTCTCACACGCCGGCACAAGCCGGACGTGTGGTCCCGAGGGATCAGCAACCCGGTTCACCACTCTAGGAACATGCAAGTATTCAATCAACTAACAAGCATGCAATCCTACAAGTTGTATCCCCATTTTGGCACGTGAGGTTATTACTAAACTAAGGCTTGTGACAAGGCTGGTGCTGAAGCCACCACTTGGCAGCTTGATGGAGGCACTTCCACTGTGCACTTCATGCTACACCACAGTCTTGCACCAGGGAGCCTTAATCCAGTTCAATCACCTGCAGTGGTGAGGTGTGTGCATGAATGGAGACAAGAGGGCACTTGCGTGTGTTTATGACAATAACCAACACTCCCCCATGACCCACAGACAAACAGGCCTCACACACACAGAACATAGGACGAGGAGAACACCACAGGATTCACATCAACTGGCGGCATCACGAGAGCATAGCAAGCCAACAGCATGCACGGCCGCCTTGAACATTCCACTGCTGAGCGCTTTGGTGAGAAAGTCTGCACGCTGTTGACGAGTGTCGACCCAGACAACCTGAACTTCCCCAGCGGTAATGCGCTCGCGTACAAAGTGATGCTCAATGTTGATGTGCTTAGTGCGAGAGTGATGCATGCCATCGTGCTCAGCAATCGCCTTCGCACTCTGGTTGTCAAAGCGCAGGGTGATGCAATGAATGGGAACACGCAACTGCTGCAACAGGCGGTACAGCCAAACACTCTCACACGTACCTGCACCCAGTGCCACATACTCTGCTTCACTGGAGCTCCTGGCAACACAACCCTGTTTTCCACTCTTCCAGGAGACAGCAGTCCCTCCGACGAGGAAGATGTAACCAGTGCGGCTGCGAGCATCTGTGTCATGTGCCCAGTCGCTGTCTGTGTAGCCGTCAACGACTACAGAGGGCTGAGCACGGTAGCAGAGTCCTACGCGTGCAGTGGACAACGCGTAGCGGACAACGCGCAGTGCGGCCTCGAGATGCTTCTGTCGAGGCTGTTGGGAGAACTGGGCAAGGAAATTGACCGCGAAGGCAACGTCTGCCCTAGTGGTGGTGGCGAGATACATGAGGGAGCCGACAACACTGAGGTAATCGGTGACGTCGACAGGCTCCCCTAGCTGTGCTGAGTCCAGTGACTTCAGCAGACGCTGACCTGTTGGAGTCATCGGTGTGGACGCGGTGGGGATGTCTGCGAGCAAAGGAGCAAAACGCTCCCCCAGTGTGCGTATGTACGCAGCCTGGTGCACATGCAGGGTGCGACGCTGANAGGGCAGCGTCTGCCGCCTCACGAGCCTGCCGGACAGTGGTGGGCTCAGGAGGGAGAGTGGGGAGGCCAGCGGCCGCAAAGCATGCGGCGACATAACCGGCGACAGAAGACTCAAGAGCACTGTGGAACTCGTGGGCCACAAGAGCATAGCCGACTGCAGAGTTTGGGTGTACAACGCTCACAGACAGGCCCAGTGCATCAAGGCTGGTGGGGCGCACTGAGGGACCAGCTGTGGAGGATGAGGCTCTGGAGCGGGTGACTCGCTGAGAGGCAGTGGACGAGCCTGCCAGGAGAGACTCAGTAGGCGCCCTAGAAGAGGAGGGCTGAGAGGACTGAGAGGGAGGAAGAGCACGAAGTCTCCCCCCACGAGTATAAGGCTCTGGACAGGGGAGCCGAGCCTGAGGCGCGTCGCCTGCGGTGGTGTCAAGCACCGGAG
>SZWC01000094.1:398777-429447 GCA_023375785.1 Penium margaritaceum
AGCATTAGCAGCAGCAGCAACAGCAGCAGCAGCATCACCAACCGCACCTGACAGATCCCGCACCATCTCGTCAACCCGCGCCTCCTCATGCGGACCTCTCCCCATCAGCGCTTGAATCACCACGTGGTGCTTCGCCTCCAGCTCCGCCGCCTGCTGCTGCTGCCGTCGCAGCTGCTGCTGCTGCAGCAGCTGCTCCTGGCTGGGCGGTCGCCGCCGCAAATCCATCTTCCTCGGATGCTGCCAGATGAATGACGTCACGTCAATGCTGACGTGTCCGAGTGCACACAACTCGACTGTCAGACGGGGCAAGCATCCAGAGGACGCTCAGGCGCCGACCCGGATTCGCAGTACGGCTGGACGATGTCTCGACTGCCTTACTAGCCGTCAGGACGGCTACTGGGCTTTGAACCGACGCTCTGATTTTGATTTTGATTCTATGAGTCGTGGGCGGGACGCGACGCGACGAAGTCGTCCGCGAGAGCCCGCAACGGTTGCCGAATCCGCCAAAGGGAGTTGCGAAAAAAAAACAAGAATCACAACTGAGCCGCCGATTTCTTCTGTTTTGGAGGTGATTTTATCCTATGTGGCATCGTTCCCAGAATCTGGGTAACATCCTATCAGCGGAAATAACCAGAATCAGACGAAATGCCTGTGATGTTGATTCTATCGGAAAATGTGATTTAGGACAGAATTGTTCAAAATCTAAGGGGCCATCGACGGTCGAACCGACGCTCTCTTGTTGTAGACGACACGACAAAATTTGCTGTGCTGCGTACGAGCCGTTGTGTGTGCGAGTCGGCCGCCGAAGTCGACGCAGGAAGAGTGTTCGTGAAACTCGGACAGCGAGACCCGCGAATTTGAAGGAGTCCTACTTGTTCTGCCGCTGGTTCGAACCAAAGCCCTCCAGTTCGAAGTATCATACAAAAATCAGATTTCGAGAGGGAGAACCGGGAAACCCTAGAATCAAAATCAAAAGCAGAGCGTCGGTTCAGGGCCCTGAGCCAGACCTGTGAGCGGATCAGACCTTACGGCACCAGTGTCCTTTGTCAAGCCAGACCTGTGAGCGGAATCGCCCAGTCCCCTCAGCCCCGCGTGGCCGGCTTCGATGACCGAAGGGCCAGGTCAGCACGGAGGTCAGAGTGCCCTCCCCAACGTATCTATACAAATGTCAAGTTACGAATGAGACATAGTCGGGGTCGTTGGGTTTTTTGTCGAGCAACCTGTGTGGAGTCGCGTCGTGAGTGGTCGGATTCCAGAAGCTCCATCGAATATTCGGGGGGCTTCGAGAATCGACGGCGTTGATGCGAGATGCATCTTTATAAATCCACATTTGTGTCGATGCATCGAGAAGTTGACCGAAAGGTGATGACAGTTTTGTCTTATGTTCTCGAAAGTCTCGTAGTTGTCAGAAGGTGCGAGATGGTTGGTCGGAGGGCGAGGGCAGTTGGCCAAATTGCCCTCTACTGTCTCAGTGAATATCGCGATCTCGTAACACGATGGGCTAATTGTGTAATGACAGAAATTCCCACACGAAAGGATTAGGGACTCGTGTATGTCAGGTACGTAGCACTTCTCCCCTTTTAACAGCGACGTCCCGGCGCGTGTGTTGCCGTGGTCTCATGACAGCGATAGTAGCCATCAATCAGATGATCGACGTCTCGGAGGTTTTCATAGGGCTCCCAGCTCTTATGCGCGGTGAATAGTCGTGCCACTTCACAAGACGTACTATCGTTTTGCCATGTCGTCGGTGACCAAGTATGTCCTCCGTGACGTACTATGTGTTCGTCCACTAGTACCAGTGGAGGGGGAGGGACATCCCTACCAGGGAAGTTCTCTCCGAGGTCTCAGTAGTGCTCGAGTCTGCTGATATGGAACACCGGATGAACTTGCATAGTGTCAGGGAGTTTGAGTCGCGCAACCACTGGGGCTTGCATGGGCTCAATTTCAAACGGACCCAACCATCGGGGCTTGAGCTTCGAACAGTCGGCTCCTCAAAGTGTAATGTTGGCTGAACTGAGAAGTATTTTGTCGCCAGTGACGAAGACGTCACTGTTGCGATGTTAGTCTGTTGCTCGTTTCATTGCTGGTTTTGCTTTCGCGAATGTCTGCCGTGTTCCCTCCCAAATGGTGGCGAAGTCGCGGCGTTGGATATCAATTGCGGGAATGTTGCTTCGGCTGTGTAGTCCGGCCGATGTAGCGGGATTTTTGCCACATACGACTTCGAACAGAGTTTTCCCGTTGCGGTGGAAACTGCTAAGTTACATGTGATTTTGACGGTTGGGAATTTCTGTGCCCAATCCGTCCCATGAGGTTTGCGTAGTGTTCGGAGTAGTTGCTCAAGCGTGTGATTGGTCCACTCGGTTTGGCCGTCGGTTGAGGGTGAAATGCCGTTGAAATTTGAATTTGGCTGTCGTAACAGTTCATCAGTTTGTACCAAGAAAGATTGGTGTTTTGACCGTCTCTGTCGCTTGTGATGGTTCTTGGCACGTTGTGTAGCCGCACAATGTTGTTGGGCTGTCCCCTCAGCGGTGACGGAGGTCGTTGTCGGAATAAAGTGGGACATTTTGGAAAACCTGTCGACTACCACAAGGATTGCATCATATCCCTCATGTGTGACGGGTAGTCCCGTGACGAAGTCCATGGAGATGTGTGTCAACCCACTCCCCATTCTATCAAAATGGGGAGTGGCTAGAGAAGTTTGGGTGGCCGTGTGCGACGGGATTTTTGTCGATGACACGTATCACATGATTTGCAGACGTTGTCCACGTCGGATTGCATCTTGTCCCACCAGTAGTGTTTCGCCAGCTTCTTCGGCGTCTTGTCTTCTCCGAAGTGTCCACCTGGACTGGTGTCATGGCGTTCTTCGAGTAACATGCGGCGGAGTTCTTTGCTCAGGGGAACGGTCGCTTGACGAGTAAATCTTCATCGCCAATCGGGAACGTCGTAACGGAATTCAGTTTTGTCGTATCCGTTGTGCTGGTTGGAGCCTCGTGTGAACAACTGCTCGAGATACGGATCTCGTTATAGTTGTAGCGTGGCTGTCATAGCCATTAGATCGGGTTGGCGGCTAAGTGGGTCTGCTGGGTTGATTTTGCCAGGCCGGTACTCGATTTTGTGGTCGAACCCGGATTCAAGGAATTCCATCCATCGGGTTTGATGTCGACTCAGGTTCGGCTGTGCCTTCAAATATTTTAGAGCATGGTGGTCGGTGTGTACGATGCATCGACGACATTCGAGGTAGCATCACCACATCTTAAATGCATGTACGATGACTAACATCTCTTTCTCGTGTGCGACATTGTTGAGTTCCGGTCCTCACTGTTTTCGCGACATGTACGCGACTGGTTGCTCACCGTTACCGTGGTCTTGTAGGAGGCCTGCGCCAACGGCTCGATCTGAAGCGTCCGTAGCCATGACGTAGTTGACCGTTGGATCGGCTAATAGTAGGCCTGGCGCCGAGGTCAGAGCGTTCCGCAAAGCGATTAATGCTTCTTGTTCGCTATCTTCCCACCGCCACTCGTTTTCTTTTCCAGTGAGATCGAAGAGAGGCACTGGCACTCGAGTGTAATCCCGTAGGAAGCGCCAGTAAAATTACAAAAGTCGAGAAGAAATTGAATTTCTAGAACGTTGGTCGTCGCTGGCCAATCAACGACTTTTGCCTTTTTTTTTATCCATGGTGACCCGTCTGTCGTTGATGATGTGACCCAGAAACTCGATTGAACGACGACCGAAGTCTCACTTTAAGGATATTTCGAGAAAAATCTCTTTGTAAAACTTTGAGAACTTTCCCAAGATGCCCATCGTGCTCCTCCGGGGTGCGGCTGTACACCATGATGTCGTCGAGGTATTCCACGACAAAATCGTTGAGATACGGGCGTGAAATATTGTTCATTGCGTAAAATATTGTTCATTGCCGCCATGAACATTGCCTGGGCATTTGTAATTCTAAACGACATGACCGTGAACTCGAAATTCCCATAGCGGGTTTGGAATTTCGTATTCCCGGTCTACCACGCTGATCTGGTGGTAACCGTTGCGTAAGTCAATGCTGGTGAGAATTTGAGCCCCTCGGAGTTGGTCAAAAAGCTCTTCTGCTCGGGGAAGAGGGTAGCGGTTCTTGATGGTAGCGTCGTTAAACGTCCGGTAGTCCACACACATCCTCATTTCGCCAGTCTTCTTTTTCACGAACAGCACAGGTGCGGAGTAGGGTGATGTGGATGGGCGGATGAACCCCTGACCGAGCATCTCGTTCAGGCGTTTTTTCAACTCAGTCAGCTCGTGATTTCTCATTCAATAGGCCCCTCAAACCGTGGGATGGCTTCCTGGTTCGAGCTCGATGCGATGGTTGACATCTTGTTGAGGTGGTAAGGTTTTTGGGAGTTCGTGAGGAGAAATGTCTGTAAAATCTTGAGTGAGTGGTGCAAACTCCTCGCGTAACATCGCGAACTTGGTTGATGCCGATGAGGGTGATGAGGGTGACGAGTTTGCTCCTGCCACTTCCGCTTCCTCCATTGGCTCGAGTTGTATGAGCCACGCGCAAGCTCCCCGTCGTATGTAGTGCTTGGCCACGTTGAGCGATATTGGCTGCATAAGCTGTTGTTTTTTGGTCGTTACGACTTCCTCTTCTGCTTCCACCCCTACTGCTTCTGCTGTTGTCTTTCGCTCAACGAGCGGGAATTTTTGGTTGGCACCGTTGATTTCCAGGTAGACATTGCCATTGTTCCAGTGGGTTTGCAGACTGTGTCGGTACAGGCAATCTCGCCCGAGAATGATTATGTCGTCACTCATTTGACAGGACATCCAGACCGTTTTATCCCGTAGATCTCCCTCTTGTAGTGAGAGTGGTTCTTGGAGTCTCTGTATTTGCAATCTTCCATTGATGGCTTTTCCTCCGAACACCCCTGGTTTGGTCTGCAAACCCAATTTTCGAATCATGTCGTTGCTCATGAAACAGTGAGACACTCCTCCATCTAGAAGTGCCGGTACCATTCTGCGACTCTTGCATTCTCAAGGTTGTACTCTTAGCAGTATCGTCGATTGGTCGTCCTAGTACCCATCGTCAAAGTTTGTGATATGAGAAACCCTTTGCGGTGCTGTAGACTGTTGAGGTGGGCAATCGTTTGGTGCAGATCGCTCCTCCTGGACAAGAGTTGCGCCTTTCACTCCTGCCCTTTGCCGTTTCCTGACTTATTTTTTGGTGACTTCCCCCCCTTTTTGGCATGCTATCTGCTCTGGAAGTTCCTAGCGATGTGCCCGACTTTTCCGCACTTGTAGCAGGTTTGAGTTTGTCTCCGGTCAACAGCGTCCACTTCCATGAGAGTCGAGGAGTCCCCCGGGTGACTTCTTCCATTTCCACGATAAATTCGGTTGGGAGGTCGCGAGCCGTAGGATTACTGGATCTGAGTGTTAAACTTGGCGTTGTCAATCCTTTTTGTTGTTGCAATCAACAACAGCAAACAAATGGCAATCGCTCGTCGGATGTCTCGCTTGAGGCCATTGTTTTAGTGAAAACAGAGTTCGCCGGGGGCGATGTCTGCACCTATGATGATCTCATAGAATATCCGTGTACACTCTGCCATGCTGGACTACTGATGGAGACGCTGGAGTTTGTACCGAGCGTCAGAATTCTCGTTCAGCCGTCCAAATTATGCGAGTACTACGTGCAAAAATTCGTTCCAGTCGGTTGGTGGCGTCAACACATCTTTCCAATGCAGGTGGATCTGCTCCAAGGGTAGAACGTCTGTAGTAGGCGATGTACGACGGGTGCCGTTGGCCGTTGATGAGGCTATGCCGGTCTCTGTTGCCATTGGATGGCCTTTAAATTAGACCACCAACTTAGTGCCGTGCCACGCAAAAGCGCGGCCGCGAGGTCAATCATTCTTTGTTCGTCGTTGACCCCAGCACTGGTGAAGTACACCTCCAAACTCGTCAGCCATATCCGAGCCGTCGGTCGTTAAGAAATTTTAGGATTGAAGAGTTCCAATGGGGCCGGACTAATTTTGGGTTTGTTTAAGAGTTGGGAAATTCTCTTGATGAGAACCGCTTCTCGTGAACTTACGTTGCAAAGAGTGTCCATTGCGATGTTGAGCTGTTGGAGCAGATGGCTGTTAATTCCTCTGAGTGCGGAGATATGGCTTGCGAGTTCCTCGTTGATCCGCGCGTGTCATCCAGTACCATCGTCCTTCCTGCTACAGACGTTGAGGCTATCAGTTGGGACGGCTGATTGATCGCCGTAGGATCCATGACCGGGTTGTTCGTTGGAGCCATAGGCTTTGGTCGAGCTGCTCCATAGCCTGCCACGCCAGCATTTGCTGCCGCTTCAGGGCTTGTGTGCATAGGCAAATTCTGCTCCTCCATCCCCGAAGTCGTCACTGATGATACGATGCTGATCGTTGGCTGCACTTGCTTGCTTCACGTCCTAGTCACGAGTTTGCGAAACCTTGACGTGCGAGATGTGCTGACGAGTTGTGCAACGTATTCCTCTGGATGGGTAATTTAGTTGGATGCCTCGTTAGTACCACTGCGCTCTGATACCAAAGTGCTACACTGAACGGAGCATAGATGGTGAATAGGTAGACGTTGCGAGGTGAAATATGATTTAGAATTTGGGACACTTGAGCAATTGAGAAATAACGGTAAGTGTACTTCAATGACAAGTGTCAAAATGATCAAGCATACATACAAGTGTTGAGTTTCGAATGAGACATAGTCAGGGTCGTTGGGTTGTTCGTTGGGCCACGCGTGTGGAGTCTCATCTTGAGTGGTCGGATGCGAGAAACTCCATCAAAAACTCTGGGGGCTTTGAGAATCGACGGTGCAGATACAAGATGCATCTTTATAAACCCAGATGCGTATCGGTGCGTCGAGAAGTCGACCGAAAAGTCGTGGCACTTCTATCGTATATTCTTCAAAGTGGTCGTATCTGTCAGAATGTGAGAGAAAGTTCATCGGAGGGTGAGGGCAGTTGGCCGAATTTTCCTCGACCGTCTGAGTGAATATCGCAATCTCGCGACGTGATGGGCTAATTGTGAAATGACACAAATGTCCACACAAAAGGATGAGGGACTCGTGTACGTCGGGTACGTAATAGTGAATAGGTAGAAGTTGCAAGGTAGAACAAGATTTAGAATTTGGGACACTTGAGCAATCTAAAGTTAGTATTAAGTGCACTTCTATGACAAGTGTTGAAATGATCAAACATATACATACAAGTGTCAAATGATGAATGAGGCATAGCCAGGGTCGTTGGATTAGTTGTCGATCGACACGTATGGAGTCGCATCGTTAGTGGTTGGATTTGAGAAGCTATTCCAAGAAATCAAGGGGCTTCGAGGATCGACGGTGAAGATACAAAATGCATCTTTATGAATCTAGATCTTTATCGATGTGTCGAGAAGTCGACCGAAATTCGTGACACTTCTGTCGTGGATTCTTGAAAGTGGTCAAATGTTTTAGAAGATGCGATAAGGTTCCCCCAAGAGAGAGGGGAGTTGGCCAAATTTCCCTTGACCATCGGAGTGAATATCGAGGCCTCGTTGCGCGCTGGGTCATTTGAGTAAAGTCAAAAATACCCACTCGAAAATATGTGGGACTCGTTAGGGACTCGTGTAGGGATTAGGGATTAGGGATTCGGTACTCGTGTATGTGTTCTACGCAACACTTCTCTCCCTTTTAGTCGTGATATCCCGGCGCGCACAAAGATGTGGCCCAGTGACGTCGGTAATGCCCATCGATCAGGTGTTCGATGTTGCGGAGGTTATCATTGGATTCTCAATTGTTATGCGCGGCGTCTTATCCGTGCTACTTGACAAGATGTTATGTCGTTTTGCCACGTTGTCAATGGCTGAGGATGTCCTCAATGACGTATTTTGTGTCTTCGTCCACTTGCACACGTAGAGGGAGAGGGGCATTCCTGCCAGGGAAGTTCTCTTTGGGTTCTCGATAGTGCTTGAGTCTCTTTATGTGAAATACCGGATGAACTTGCATAGTGTCGGGGAGTTTGAGTCGTGCAACCATGGGGTTTGTATGCGCTCAATCTCAAACGGTCCCAACCGTCGGAGTTTGAGCTTCGAGCAGTCGGGTCCACGAAGTTTGTCAGTGGCCAAACTGAGAAGGCCTTAGTCACCATCAGTTAAAACATCGTCGTTGCGATGTCGGTCAGCTGCTCGTTTCATCGCTACTTGTGTCTTTGCGAGTGTCTGTCATGTTTTATCCCAAATGATGGAGAAGTCGCAGCGTTGGACGTCAACCACGAGAATTTTGCTCTGGCAGTGTAGTCCAGCTGGTGTGGTAAGTTTGGCATACACTACTTCGAACGGGGTTTTACCCCTTGGTGGAGACTGTCAAATTATATGCGGTTTTGGCGGTTGGGAGTTTTTGCGCCAAATCTGTCCCATGAGGTTCCCATAATCTTCGGAGGAGTTGTTTGAGCGACTGATTGGTCCGCTCGGTTTGGCCATCAGTTTGAGGATGGAACACCGTTGAAAGTTGCACCAGAAATGGCTGCTCAATCGACCGTCTTGAGTCATATGTTTGCACCCGAAACGCTGCTCAATCGACCGTCGCCTCATTGGAGCCAAGCGGAGCGGATAAAAAATGACCAAAAATGACCTCAGTGGGAGGGATTTTCTGTGTGGACCATCTAAAAAACCCAAACAAAAAACAGAATCGACATTCCCTGCCGCTCGTGATGGTTCTTGGCACACCATGTAGCCGCATGATGTTATTTAAAAACAGCCGTGCTGTTCCTTCCGAGGTGATGGTGGTCGTTGTCGGAACAAATTGAGAAAATTTGGAGAACCTGTCGACAACCACGATAATTATGTCATATTCCTTGGGTGTGACTAGTAATCCTGTGACGAAGTCCATGGAGATGTATGTCCATGGTTCCGTCGAAATGGGAAACGGTGCAGAAGTCCAGGTGGCTGCGTGCGATGAGAGTTTTGTCGCTGACATGTGTCACAAGATCTGTAGAAGTTGGCTACGTCAAATTGCACCTTGTCTCACTAGTAGTTTTTTGTTAGCTTCTTCAGTGTCTTGTCTTCTCCAAAATGTCCACCTGAACTGGTGCCATCGCACTCTTTGAATAGCATGCGGTGGAGTTCATCGTTTGGGGGAACGACCACCTGTCGAGTGCATCGTCGTTGCTAATAGGATGTGTCATACCAGACTTTTACATTTTCGTATCCGCCATGCTGGTCGTAGCCTCATGTGAAAAGCTACTCGAGATACGGATCTCGTTGCAGCTGTAGTGTTGCTCTATTAGTCATCAGACCTCGTCGACGGCTGAGCGCGTCTGCTGGGTTTGTTTTTCCCAGTCGGTACTCGATATCATAGTCGAACCCAAATTCAAGGAACTCCATCCATCGAGTTTGATGTCAAGTGAGGTTCCGCTGAGTCTTCAAATATTTTAGTGCATGATGGTCGGTGTGTACAATGCATCGATGGAATTGAAGATGGCACTGCCACGTCTTATATGCATGTACGGCCACCGGCATCTCCTTCTTGTGTACGATTTAGTTGAGTTTCAGACCTTATAGTTTTTGTGAGATGTATGCGACCGGTTGCTTCCCGTTGCCATGATCTTGTAGGAGGAGTGTGCCGATGGATCGATCTAAGACGTACGTAGCCATGACATAGTGGACCGTTGGATCGGCTAATCGTAGGGCTGGCACAGAGGTCAGAGCGTACCGTAAAGTGGTAAACGCTTTTTGTTTGCTCTCTTTGAGTGAAAACGGAGAGAGGCGCTCGCACCAGCAAGTAATCCCGTACGAAAAGCTGGTAGTAATTGTAGAAGCCGATGACAACTTGAACGTCTTGAACATGGTCGGCGTTGGCAAATTAGCGACCGCTGTCACGTTTTTGGACCCATGGTGTCCGTCCGCCGTTGATGACATGACACCAAAAACTTGATCGAACGGCGACCGAAGTCGCACTTCAATAGGTTTTGGAAATGTTTATCTCTTTAAAAGACTTTGTGGACTTTTTAAAGATATCCATCGTGATCTTCCGTGGTGTGACTATACACGAGGATGTCGTCCAGGTACACCAGGACAAAACCGTCAAGGTACGGGTGGAAAATGTTGTACCACGAATGTCGTCGGAGAATTGGTAAGACCGAACGGAATCACCATGAACTCGAAATGCCCGTAGCGTGTTAAAAAAACTGTCTTCTCGATGTCGGTACCTACCACGCAGATCTGGTGATAACCGTTGTGGAAGTCAATTTTGTTGAAAATTTGAGCCCCTCAAAGCTGGTTGAATAGCTCGTCGACTGGGGGTAGAGGGTAGGGGGCTCTTGATGGTAGTGTCGTTCAACGCCCGGTACATCAAAAATTTGCCAGTTTTCGTTTTCGCAAACAATATAGGTGTGGCGCATGGTAACGTGGATGGGCAGATGAATCCTTGACAGAGCATCTCATCGAGCCGCTTTTTCAACTCGGTCAGCTCGTGATCGCTCATCCGATAGGTCCCTCAAACTGTGGGTCTGCTGTCCACTTTTTGCGCGATTCCATGGTCGATGTCACGTTGAGTTGTTAAGGTTTTGGGAGTTCATCGGGGAAAACGTTCAAAAACTCTCGGATGAGTGGTGCGAAGCGTTGGGTACCATCGCGAACTTTGTTGATGCTGATGAGGCCGATGAGGCCGATGAGGCGAATGAGTCAGCTACTGCCACTTCTGCTTCTTCCATTGGCTGGAGATGTACAAACCACGCACAAGCTCCTCGTCATATTTTGTTCTTAGCCACGTTGAGTGGTATCGGCTGCACATGCTATTGCTTCTTGGCTGCTATGGCTTCCTGTGTTGCTTCCACCTTTGGTGCTTTTGCTGCTGTTTTTTCCCCTATGCGCGGAACTTGTTGCTAAGTGCAGTTGATTTCTACATAGACATTGCCACTGTTTCAGTCTGCCTGTGGATTGTGCTGGTATAGAAAATCTCATCCGAGAATGATTTTGTGGTCACTCATTGGACATGACCTATAGACTGTTACATCCCTTAAGTCTCCCACTTGTTGTCGTAGTGGTTCTTGGAGTCTCCGTACTTGCAATCTTCCATCGACGGTTTTTCCTTCAAATACTCCAGGTTTTTTCTACAAACCTAGTTTGCAAATTATGTCGTTGCTTACAAAAGTGTGAGAAACTCCTCCATCCAATACTGCTAGTACCGTTCCACGACTCTTGCAACCTCGGGGTTGCACATGTAGAAGTATTGCCAGTTGGTCGTCCAAGTACCCCTCGTCAAACTTTGTGATCTGAGAAACCCTCTACGGTGTTGTTGGCCATTCAGATGGGTGATCTTTTGGCGTAGATGGCTCATCACGCAGAAGAGTCTCGCATTTCACTCCTGCCCTTTGTCGCTTCCCGACTCATTTTTCTACGGCTTCTCCCCCGTTTATGGCCTATTGTTTGCTTCAGCAGTTGGAAGCGATATGCCTGACTTTTCTTCAGTTGTAGCACGTGCACGTATCTCTCTGGTCGACTGCATCCACTTCCATCGGAGTTGGGGAGTCCCCCAACTGACTTTTTCCGTTTCCACAATAGTGGTGGTTGGAAGGTCGCCAGCCGTAGGATTCCTCGATCTGAGCGTAGTAGTCGGCAATGTCGATCCTTTCTACTGGTACGATCATCCACGGTAAGTAATTTTGGATACTAGACGTGGCCATGGCCCGTCGGATATCCCATATGAGGTCGTTTTTACAGTGGAAAAAGAGCTCGTCGGGGGCAATGTGTGCACCAGTAATAATCTCACGGAATCTCTGCGTGTATGCTGCCACGCTAGACTGTTGACGGAGATGCTAGGATTGTACCAAGCGTCAGACTTCTCATTCAACCATCCAAAACATGGGAGTACTGCGTGCAAGAATCGATTCCGTCGATTGGTGGCGTTGCCATAACGGGTTGGCCTGTTGTTCCCACTTTAGACATTGAGGCTGTTGGTAGGGATGGCTGGTTTACCGCCATTGGATGCACGACCGGATTGGTTGTCGGGGCAATAGGGGTTGATCTACCTACCGCATAGCCTGCCACGCCAGCATTTTCTACCACTTCAGGGTTTGTTTGCATAGGCATGTTCTGCTCCTCCATTGCCAAAGTCGTCGTTGAAGATTCGCTGCTAGTCGTCGGATGTGCTCGCTCGCTTCATGTCATAGTCACGAAGTCTGGGAAGTCTTGACGTGTGAGATGCGCTGACGACTTGTGCGAGGCAGTCCTATAGATGGGTAAAGTAATCGGATACGTCTCCAATATCGTTGTGCTCTGATACCTAGTGTTATGCCGAATGGAGCGTAGATGGTGAACATGTATAAGTTGCGAGGCAGAACACGATTTAGAGTTTGGGACACTTGAGCAATTTATTACTAGTAATAAGTGAACTTCTATGACAAGTGTCTAAATGATCGAACATATGCATACAAGTGTTGAGTTAGAGATGATGCATAGTCGGGACCGCTGGGTCGGTCGTCTAGACGTGCGTGGAGTGACGTCGGGAGTGCTTGGATTCGAGAAGCTTCACCGAGAAACTGCGGGGCTTCGAGGATCGACATTGAAGGTACGAGATGCATCTTTATTAATCTAGATATGTCTCGATGCATCAAGAAGTCAACTGGAAGGTTGTAACACTTTTGTTGTTGATTCTAGAAAGTAGTCGAAGTTGTCAAAAGATGCGAGAAGGTTCGCCGGAGAGGGGGGGTAGTTGGCCAAAGTGCCCTCGACCGTCGGAGTGAACATCGAGGTCTCGCTGTGCGGTGGACCATTTTTGTAATGTTAGAAATACCCACTCAGAAAGATTAGGGACTCATGTACATCTGGTGCATAGTACGTAGATAGTGATTGTTATGCCAAACGACGTGCAGATGGTGGACGGGTAGAAGCTGCAAGGCAGAATACGGTTAAAATTTTGGGACACTTGTGCAATTTGTAATTAGCAAAAGGTGTACTTCGATAACAAGTGTTGAAATGATGGAGAACATATATACAAGTGATGAGTTATAAATGTGGTATAGTCTAGGTCGTTGGATCCATTCTCGACCAACGCGTGCAGAGTCGTGTCGTGAGTGGTCGGATCGAGAAGCTCCGCCAAGGAATCGGGGGGGCTTCAATGATCAACCATGAAGAAGTGAGATGCATCTTCATAAATCTTGATGTATCTTGATGCGTCAAGAAGTCGACCGAAAGTTCGTGGCAGTTCTGACGTCGAATCTTCAAAGTGGTCGAGGTTGTCAGGAAGTGCGAGAAGGTTCGCTAGAGGACAAGGGTAGTTGGCCATTTTGCCTTCAACCGTCGGAGTGAAGATTGGGGTCTTGTCGAACGGTGGGCTATTTGTGCAATGAAAGAAACACTCGAACACATTAGTGACTCGTGTACGTCTGGTACGCAAAAATCTCCCATTTTAGCAGCGACATCCCCGGTGCTTATGCAGATGTGGTCCGGTGACGACGGCAATATCCGTCCATCAGATGATCGACGTGTCGTAGGTTTTCATAGGGTTCCAGGCTATTATGAGCGGTGTCGTAGCAATGTCACTTGACAAGATATTCTGGCCTTTTGTCACTTCGTTGGTGGCCAAATATATCTTTGATGATGTACTCTGTGTCTTCGTCCACTTGCACAGGTGGTAAGGGAGGGATTTCCCTACCGGGGAAGTTCTCTTTGGGGTCTTGGTAGTACTTGTGTCTGCTAGCATGGAACACCGAATGAAAGTGCATAGTGTTGGGGAGTTTGAGTTGCGCGGCCACAGGGGATTGCATGCGCGCGATCTCAAATGGTCCAAACAATCAAGGTTTGATCTTGGAATAGTCGGCTCCACTGAGTTTGATGTTTGTTGAGCTGAGGAGAACCTTGTCACCAGCGGTGAACATGTCCTCACTGTTACGTCGGTCAGCTGCTCGTTTCATCATCGCTTACGTCTTCGTGAGTGTCTGCTGTGTTCCTTCCCAAACGGTGGAGAAGTCACAATGTTGGACATCAACCGAAGAAATGTTGCTTTGACTGTGTAGTCTGACTGGTGTGGTGAGGAGTTTGCCATAAACTAATTCGAATGGATTTTTACCTGTTGCGGTGAACATCGCTGAGTCGTATGCAATTTTTGCGGTTGGGAGTTTTTGTGTCCAATCCGTCTTGTGGGGTTTGCATAGTGTTCAGGAAAGTTGATCGAGCGTTTGGTTTGTTTGCTCGGTTTGGCCGTTGGTTTGAGGGTGGAATGGCGTTGAAATCTGCATTCGGCTGTCGTAGTGAGTCATCAGTTCGTGCAAAACATGGCTAGTGAATCGACCGTCCCTGTCACTTGTGATGGTTCTTGGTACGCCGTGTAGCCGCACAATGTTGTTTAGAAACAACTGCGCTATTCCTTCGGTGACGACGGCGGTCGTTGTCAAAATAAAATGAGATATTTTAGAAAACCTGTTGACAACCACAAGGACTGCGTCATATTCCTCGGGTGTGACCGATAATCATGTAACAAAGTCCATGGAGGTGTCAGTCCACGGTTCCGTTGGAATTGGAAGCGGCTGTAGAAGTTCGGGTGGCCTTGTGCAAGGGGACTTTTGTCGTTGACACTTGTCATAGGATTTGCAGAAGTTGACCACATCAGATTGCACCTTGTCCCACCAATAGTGTTTCGCCAGCTTCTTCAGCGTCTTCTCTTCTCCAAAATGTCCACCCGGACCGGTGTTGTAGCACTCCTCGAGTAGCATGTGACGGAGTTCATTGTTTGGGGGAACGACCACCTAGCGAGTGAATCTTTGCCACCAAAAGGGTGCATTGTACCAGGAATTTGCCTTGTCATACCCTCAATGCTGGTCGTAGCCTCGTGTGAATAATAACTCGAGATATGGATCTCGATGAAGCTGTAGTATTGCTGTCTTATCCATCAAATATGGTCGGCAGCTGAGCGTGTTTGTTGGGTTGGTTTTTCCCGGCCGACACTCGATATCGTACTCCAACCCGAATTCAAGGAACTCCATCCATCGGCTGCATCTTCAAATGTTTTAGCACATGATGGATGGTGCGTACGATGCATCGGCAACATTCAAGATAGCACAGCCATGTCTGAAATGCATGTTCGACCGCCAGCATTTCGTTCTCGTCTACGACGTACTTGAGTTCTTTTCCAAGCAGTTTTTGCGACATGTATGCGACCGGTTGCTCGCCGTTGTAATGATCTTGTAGGTGGACTATGCCGATGGCTTGATCCGAGGCATCCGTAGCCATGACGTAGTCAACCGTTAGATCGGCCAATCGTAGGGTTGGTGCCGAGGTATGAACGTGCTACAAGGCGGTAAAAACGTCTTGTTTTCTATCTCCCCATCGTCACTTGTATTTGTTTTTCGAGTGAGATCGGATAGAGGCGCTAACACGCAAGCTAAAACACGTACTAAGCACCGGTAGTAATTGCAGAAGCCAAGGAAAACTTGAATATCTTGGACGTTAGTGGACGTCGGACAATCAGCGACTGCTGCCACTTTTTTCGGATATTGTGATCCGACCTCCATTGATGAATTTACCCCAAAACTCGATCAAACGGCGACCAAAGTTGCACCCTGCAAGCTTTCAAGAAAAATATCTCTTTGTATAAATTATCTTTTGGAGATGTCCATCATGCTCCTCCGGGCTGCGGCTTTACACTAGAATGTCATCGAGGTACACCACGACAAAATCGTCGAGGTATGGACATATGCGGCTTTCATATTATTCATTGCCACCATGAACGTTGCAAGGGGATTCATAAGTCCAAACGGCATGACCGTAAACTCAAAATGTGTGCAACTTATTTGGAATGCTATCTGCTTGATGTCGGCGTCTGCCACGTGGATCTGGTGATAACCTCTGTGTAGATCGATTTTGGTTAACATTCAATCCCCTCGGAGTTGGTCAAAGAGTTCGTCAGCTCGGGGAGGAGGGTAGCGGTTCTTGATGGTAGCATTGTTCAACGCCCGGTAATCCATGCACATCTGCATTTCACCAGTTTTCTTGTTTATAAATGGAACGAGTTTGGTGTATTGTGACATGGATGTGAAAATCAACCCTCGACCGAGCATCTTGTCGAGCTGTTTTTTAGCGCGGTCAGTTTTTGATTGCTCATCCGATAGGCCCTTCAAACTGTGGATTGGCTGTCCAGTTTCAGTTCAATGCGATGGTCGATATCACATTGAGGTGGTAGGGTTTTTGGGATTTCTTTGGGGAAGACATCCGCAAACTCTTGGATGAGTGGTGCAAAATCTTCGGGTACCATCTGGAACTTGGTTGATGCCGATGAGGCTGATGAGGATGATGAGGCCGATGAGTCATCTTCTGCCACTTCTGATTCTTCCATTGGCTTGAAATGTACAAGCCATGCACAAGCTCCTCGTAGTCTATAGTACTTAGCCATGTTGAGTGGTATTGATTGCACAAGCTGTCGCTTCTTTGTCGCTGTGGCTCCTTGTGCTGCTTCCACATCTGGTACTTCTGCTGTTGTTTTTTCCCTATGCACAGAACTTGTTGCTTGACGCCATTAATTTCTACGTAGAAGTCGCCAATGTTTCAGTCAACCTACGGATCGTGCCGGTATAGGAAATCTTGTCCGAGAATGATTTTGTGGTCACTCGTTAGAAATGACGTCTAGACCGTTACATCCCGTAAGTCTCCCACTTGTAGTCGTAGTGGTTCTCGGAGTTTCCGTATTAGTAGTCTTCCGTCGACGTTTTTTCCTTCAAATACTCCAGGTTTGGTCTAGAAACCCAGTTTACGAACCATATTGTTGCTTACAAAACTTTGAGTAGCTCCTCCGTCCAATAGTGCCGGTACCATTCTGCGACTTTTGCAACCTCGGGGTTGCACTTTTAGTAGTATCGCCGGTTGGTCATCCAAGTACCCCTCGTCAAATTTTGTGAAATCATAAACCCTCTGCGGCATTGTAGGCCGTTGAGATGGGTGATCGTTTGTCACAGATCGCTCCTTACGCACAAGATTCGTGCATTTCACTCCTGTCCTTTGCCGTTTCCCGACTCACCTTTCTATGACTTTCCCCCATTTTGTCCTGGTATTTGCTTCAACAATTGGGGCCGATATGCTTGACTAATCTGCAGTTGTAGCATGTGCACGTATCTCTCTGGTTGACGGTGTCCACATCCATCGGAGTCGAGAAGTCCCCCATCTGAATTTTTCCGTTCCCATAAAAATTATGGTTGGGAGGTCGCGAGCCGTAGAATTATTGAATTTGAGCATTGCAGTCAGCGCTGTCGATCCATTCTGCTAATGTGATCATCTCCGGTAAAGCGTTTTGGATGCCAAACATGGTGATCACTCACCAGATGTCTCGTTTTAGGTCGCCGTAGTGAAAACAAAGTTTGTCATGGGCAATTTCTACACCAGTGATGATCTTGCAGAATCTACACATATACTCATCCACGCTAGACTGCTAACAAAGACACCCTAGCTTGTACCAAGCATCAGACTATTTGTTCAGGCATTCAAAGTACGCAAGTATTGCGTGCAAAAAATTCATTCAGGTCGGTTGGTGGCGTCAACGCGTCTTGCCATTGCGAGTTGATGTGCCCCAAGGATGGAACGCCTGTAGTCGACAACATGAGACGGGCACCGTTGGCCTTTGATGAGGCCCCACCAGTCTCCTGCTGCCATTGGATGGCCTCTAGATCAGACCACCAACTTAGTGTCATGCTACATAAAAGCGCAGGCTCGAGGTCAATCTTCTTTTGTTTGTTGCTGACAGCAGCAATGAATTACACCTCTAAACTCGTCAGCTACATCCAAACCGTCAATCCTTTGGGATTTACAGGATCAAACGGTTCTGGTGGGGCTGGAAAGATTTTGGGTTCGCTTGAGAATAGGTTATTTCTCTCGATGAACACTGCTTCTAGTGCACTTGCGTTCCAAAGAGCCTCCATTGCGACGTTGAGTTGTTGGAGTAGATGGCCATTGATCCCCTCGAGCACGGAGATACAATTTTCCAGTTCCACGTTGATCCACGCCTGTTATCCAGTGCCAAGTGTCATTCTCACTGTAGACGTCAAGGCCGTTGGTGGGGTAGGTTGGTTTACCACTGTTGGATCCGTTACCGAGTTGGTCGTCGGAAATTTCAGGGTTAATCCAGCTGCCACATAGCCTGTCATGCCAGCCTTTACTGCCGCTTTAGGATTTGCGTGCATGGGCACGTTCTGCTCCTCCATTGCCAAAGTCGTCGCCGAATATCCATTGACGGTGCTCTCTTGCTTCACATTGTAATTGCGAGGTCTTCGAAGTCTTGACGGGCGAGATGCGCTGAAGGCTTGTGTGACTTAGTCCTCCAGATGCGTGAACTAGTCAGATGCCTCTCCAACACCTCTACTCTTTGATTCAAAGTGTTATGCCGAACAGAGCGTAAATGGTGAACAAGTGGAGGTTGTGAGGCAAAACACGATTGAAAACTTGGGAAACTTACGCAATTTACAATCAGCGGTACATCTATTTTGATAACAAGTGTTGAAATAATTGAACACATATGAAGGTGACGAGCTACAAATGCGGCATAGTCGAGGTCATTGGGTCGATTGTTGAGCGACGCGTGCAGAGTCGCATTGCGAGTGGTCGGATTGAGAAGCTCCTCCGAGGAATCAGGGGTCTTCGAAGATCACTGGTGAAGATGCAAGATGCATCTTTATAAATATCGACCTATCTCGATGCATTGAGAAGTCGACCAAAAGGCCGTTACACTTCTGTCGTCGAATCTTGAAAGTGGTTAAGGTTGTGAGGAAGTGCGAGAAGGTTTGCTGGAGGACAAGGATAGTTGGCCAATTTTCCCTCGACTGCCGAAGTGAAAATTGGGGTCTTGTCTCGCGGTGGGCTATTTGTACAATAACAGAAATATCCACTCGGAAAGATCAGGGACTCATGTACGTCTGTTACGTAACACTAAATAGGTAGAAGTTGTGAGTCAGAATATGGTTTAGAATTTGGGACACTTGAGCAATTTATAATAAGCGTTAGTTGTACTTCGATGATACGTGTAAACATGATAAAAAAACATACAAACAGGTGTCATGCTACAAATGAGGCATAGTCGAGGTCGTTGAGTCGATTGTCGAGTGACGTGTGCGGGGTCGCCTCGTGAGTGGTCGGATCAAAAAGCGCTACCGTGGAATCGTGGGGCTTCGAAGTTTGACGGCGAAGATGCGAGATGCATCTTTATAGATCTCAATGTATCTCGATGCGTTGAGATGTCGAACAAAAGGTTGTGATATTTCTGTCGTCGATTCTTGAAAGTGGTTGAAGTCGTGAGAAAGTGCGAGAAGGTTCTCCGGAGGGCGGGGGCAGTTATGGTGGGCTATTTGTGTAACAGAAATGCCCACTCGAGAAGATTAGCGACTCGTGTATGTCTGGTACGTAATACTTCCCCCCCTTTTAGCAACAACATCCCGATGCGCGCACAGATGTAGCCTCGTGACAGCGGTATTATTTGTCAATTAGATGATCAACGTCGCGGAGGTTGTCATAAGGTTCCTAGTTGTTATGTGCAGCATTGTAGCTGTGCCAGTTGATGATATATTCTATCCTTTTTCCTCATCCTCGATGGCCAAGAATGTTCCCAATGAAAAACTATGTGTCTTTGTTCACTACTGGTGGAGGGAGAGGTACATCCCTGCCGGGAAGTTCTCTTTGGGGTCTTGACAGTGCTTGAGTCTGCTGGTATGGAACACTATATGAACTTGCATAGTCTTGGGGAGTTTGAGTCGCGCGGCCATAGGGATTTGCATGAGCTCGATTTCAAATGGGCCTAACCATCGGGGTTTTGTTTTTTAACCTTGGCTCCTCGGAGTTTGATGCTTGTTGAACTGAGGAGCACTTTGTTGGCTGTGGCAAACACGTCGTTGCTGCGATGTCGATCAGCTCCCTTTTTCATTGTCGCTTTTGTTTCTGCAAGTTTTTGTTGTGTGTTCTTCCCAAATGGTGGAAAAGTCACGGCATTGAACATCGACCGCGGGAATATTTCTTTGGCTGTGAAGTCCGGGTGGCGTGGCGAGATTTCTGCCATACGCCACTTCAAACGGAGTTCTATCCATTGCGGCAGACATCGCCGAATTATATGCGACTTCTGCGGTCGGGAGTTTTTGTGCCCAATCCGTCCTGTGAGGTTCGTATAGTGTCCGGAGACCCTGTTCAAGCATCTAATTGGTCCGCTCGGTTTGGCCGTCAGTTTGAGGTTGGAACGCCGTTGAAAGCTGGATTTGGCTGCTGTAGAAATGAATCAGTTTGCGCCAGAAACGACCTGTGAATCGACCACCTCTGTTTCTTGTGATGGTTCTTGGAACGCCGTATAGCCGTACGATGTTGTTTAAAAACAGTCACACTGTTCCTTTGGCGGTGACAGTGGTCATTGTCGGAATAAAATGAGAAATTTTGGAAAACCTGTCAACAACCACAAGGATTGCGTCATATTCTTGGGGTGTGACCAATAATCCTGTGACAAAGTCCATGGAGATAACAGTCCACGGTTCCGTCAGAATGGGGAGCGGCTGTAGAAGTCCGGGTGGTCTTGTGCGATGGGGTTTTTTTCGTTGGAAATTGTCGCTGGATTTGCAGAAGTTGGCCACATTGAATCGCATCGTGTTCCACAAGTAGTACTTTGTCAGCTTCTTCAGCATCTTGTCTCCTCCAAAATGTCCACCTGGATGGGTGTCGTGGCATTCTTCAAGCAGGATGTGGCGCAGTTCATCGTTTGGGGGAATGACCACCTGGCGAGTGGATCATCGTTGCAAATGGGGTGCGTCATACCAGAACTTCGTCCTGTCATATCCGCCATGCTAGTCGTAGCCTCGTTTGAATAACTGCTTGTGATTGGCTGAGTACGTCTGCTCGATTTTGTTGAAGATGTAGGTGTAGATGTAGATGTAGGGGAACGACCACGTGACGGATTTTGTTGCAGATGTAGCGTTGCTATCTCAGTTATCAGATCTGGTCATTGGCTGAGCACGTCTGCTGGATTGAATTTTCCCAGCCGGTGCTCGATGTCATAGTCAAACCTTGATTGAAGGAAATCCATCCATCAAAATTAACATTGATTGAGGTTTGGCTGCGTCTTCTAATATTTCAGTGCATGATGGTCGGTGCGTACGATGCATCGGCAATATTTGAGGTAGCATCGCCATGTTTTAATAGCATGTACGACCACCAACATTTCTTTCTCATGTATGACGAAGTTGATTTCCGGTCCTCGTAGTTTTGAAGACATGTATGCGACCGGTTGCTCGCAGTTGCCATGGTCTTGTAAGAGGACTACACCGATGGCTCCATTTGAGGCGTCCGTAGCCATGACGTAGTCAACCATTGGATGGGCTAATCATAGGGCTGGCACCGAGGTCAGAGCATACCTCAAAGCGATAAACACTTCTTGTTTTTTTGTCTCCCAATAGCCACTCATTTTCTTTTTGAGTGAGATCGGAGAGAGGCGCTGTCACTCGGGCGTAATCCTGTGCAAAGCGCTGGTAGTCATTGCAGATGCTGAGAAAAACTTGAACATCTCGGATGTTAGCCGGTGTTGTCCATTCAGCGACTTTTGCCAAACGTTTTGGATCCATGGTGATCCATCTGCCGATGATGACGTGGCCCAAAAACTTGATCGAACGACGACTGAAGTCACACTTTGAGAGTTTCCCAAAAAAAATCTATCTTTGAAAAACTCCAAAAACTCTTTGAAGATGCCCATTATGCTCCTATAATGTGCGGCTGTACACGAGAATGGCGTTGAGGTACATCACGACAAAATCGTTGAGGTACGAGTGGAAAATGTTATTCATCGCTGCCATGAATATTGTTGGGGCATTTATGAGCCCCGATGGCATAACCGTGAACTTGAAATGCCCGTATCTTGTTCAGAATGCCATCTTCTCAATGTCAGCATCTACCATGCGGATCTGGTGATATCCACTGTGAAGATCAATTTTGGTGAAAACTTGAGCCCCTCCGAGCTGGTTGAAAAGTTCGTCGGCTCAAGGAAGAGGGTAGCGTTTCTTCATGGTAGCATCGTACAACACCCGGTACTCCACGTACATCCACATTTTGCCAGTTTTGTTTTACGAACAACACAGGTGCAGCGTATGGTGATGTGGATGGATGGATATATCCTTGACTGAGCATCTCCTCAAGCTGCATTTTTTACTCGGTCAGCTGGTGATTGCTCATCTGATAGATCCTTCAAAATGTGGATCTGATGCCTGGTTTCACTTTGATGCAATGGTCAATGTTACGTTGAGGTGGTAGGATTTTTGGGAGCTCATCTGGGAAGATGTCCATAAAAGATTGGATGAGCGATGCGAACTCTTTGGGAATCCTCGCGAACTTTGTTGATGCCAACGAGGCTGATGAGGCTAATGAGTCTGATGAGGCTGATGAGTCAGCTGCTGCCACTTCCGCTTCTTCCATTGGCTTGAGATATACAAGCTCCGCACGAGCTCCTTGTTGTATATAGTACTTGGCAACGTTGAGCGGTATTGACTGTATGGGTTGTTGCTTCTTGGTCGCTGTGGTGTCTTCTGTCGTTTCGACCTCTGCTGCTGTCGCTATCGTCTTTCGTCCCACACGCGGAAGTTGTTGTTTGGCACTGTTCATTTCCACATAGATGTTGCCACTGTTCTAGTCAACATGCGGATTGTGCCGATAGAGGAAATCTCGTCCGAGAATGATTTTGTGGTCACTCATTGGATTCAACATCTTGAGTGTTTCATTCCGATAACCACTACTACTTGCAGTCATAGTGGTTCTCAGAGTCTCAATCTTTGCAATATCCTGTTGACGGGTTTTCCTTCAAGCATCCCTGTTTCAATCTGCAAAACCAGTTTGCAAACCATGTCGTTTTCCACAAAACCGTGAGAAGCTCCTCCATCCAATAGTGCCGGTACCATTATGCGACTCTTGCAACATTGGGGTTGCACCTTTGGCAGTATCACCAGTTGGTCATCCTCGTACCCCTTGTGGAATTTTGCGATCTCAGAAACCCTTTGCGGTGTCTTGGACTATTTTGATGGGCCATCATTCGGTGCAGATCGCTCTTCACTGATAAGAGTCGCGTATTTCACTTCTGTCCTTTACCGATTTCAAACTCATTTTTCTGCGACTTCCCCCCCCCTCCCCCCCCCCTTTTGGCCTACCGCTTGCTTCGGTAGTTGCTAGCGATGCACCTGACTTTTTTGCGGTTATAGCAGGTGTGTGTATCTCTGTGGTTGACGATTTCCACTTCCATTGGAGTTGAGGAGACCCCTGGTTGACGTTTTTTGCTTCCACGATAATCGTGGTTAGGGGGTCGCAAGCCCTAGGATTCTTGGATCCAAGCATTTTAGTCAGCACTATCGATCCTTTCTGCTACTGCGATCATCCACGGGAAGTCATTTTGGACTCCGAAGATGGCTCTGTGATCATTTTGAACTGTGCCCCAGCTCTTAATTCTTATCGCATTTTCCCCATTCTTGATACGTCCTTGACGTACACAAGTCCCTAAACTCTACGAGTGAGAATTTTGTTCTTACATTCAGATCCCACCACACATAGGCCTTAGGATTTTAAGGCCGATCAACGGAGGGATCTTGACCACCTGCCCCGACCTCCGGTGTTCTGTTCCACAAAGTTCTCACAACCTTGATCATTTTCCAAAACGGCTGACAAAAGTGTTGCAAATCACACCATCTTTTGAATATCGTTTGGTCAACTTCTTGACGGCGCTGGAATTCTCTGAAACCGTGTCTTCATATTCTTGAAGCCCTCGGACTTCTTGGTGGAACTTCTTGAAGCAGCCACTCATGGCATGACCTCACACGTGTCACTTAGCCCGAGCACCAAGGATCCAACATATGCCTCATTCTCAGTCTCGTCATTGTATATATGCGCTCAACGTACTTGACACTTGTCATTGAAATACACTTACTACTCAATATAAATCATCCATTTGTCCCAACTCGTCCAATCATCTTTTGTCCTGCATCTGATCCCTGTGGATCGAGTATGTTCCGCCCGGGGTAACACCTGGTATCAAAGCACAGTGGCACCGGAGTGGCCACTGATGCATGAACTACCTGGCAATAACCTTGCATGAGCCTTTAGCACATCTCCACCATTTTGAATATCACAGACCTCGCGACAACAATGGTGAATGGAGCAAGCATAACCGGCGATGAAAAATAGTCCCCAGCAAACACTCCGGCGATGGAGGATCAACAGCGTGTGAACACGTACGGTCTCCAAACACAGCAGACATCTACGGAAGCTTTCGCAGTGAATGCGGCAATACCGACAAACCGGATGGCCAACCCGGTGACCATCCCCTCAGGCTCGGCAAACCCCTCACTCCCAATGCTGTCTGTCCGGTGGATACATGGCACAATTGGAGGCACCGGGCTAAAAGCATGAATGAATGAATACTTGTACCAGAAGTTGTCAGGAATCAAGAGCCTCAATACCCATCTACTTTAACAAGAAAACATGGTGATGGAGGATCTTTGGATTTCCCGTGCATGTGAATCAATGCTCATGGAGAAAAATCTACAACTCTCGAGTGAGCCACAGATTCGATCAACACTCCCGAAGCTGTCAGATCCTGTGAACTCCAAGGAACCGATGGTCGGGACATAGCTGACGAGTTTGGAGGTGTACTTCACCACTGCTTGAGAGAACGGAAAAAATGACCCTGCCACCTCACTTTTTCATGGCACGGCTTTTAGCTGGTGGTCCGATCTAAAGACCATCCAACGGTAGCAGGAGAAGGTCTGCGCCAAACAAATGACTCTCGTAACCGCTCTCACATTGTCGAATGCAATGTAGATAAGTCCGACTTGACATGAATCTCCTACACCACTAGAACAGGAAAACATGGAGCGACTTGGCACGTACAATCATTGCTCGCTTAAGAAAGCTGAATGAGAAGTCTGAAGCACGGCACATACTTCAACACCAGTGACAACAATCTAGTGCAGCCCAATATATGAGGCATTCTTGCAAAGTTATCGTCAGTAGCCACCTCGACCTGAACGAATTGTGTTTTTACTACAGCAATGGCCTCAAGCAAGAAATACAGTACAAGCGCTCCTTTTTTTTCCGGCGTCAAGAAGACCTTCCTTGAATGATTGCAGTAGCCAATCACATGGACAACGCTGAGTATAATGCTCGGATGCAAGAATCCAATGGCTGGAAACCCCAAAGCCATAATTGTTATTATGGTGGAGGAAAGTAATAAGTGACTAAAATCTTGTCTCTGATGGAGACTGACCCCGTCGATCAACACGATCAATGAATCTCCTAGACATGTGGGACGGAGTGTCATATCTCGTGCGACTGTTGGAAATGAAATAAGCAAACCAAAAAGGGGGGTAGGCCGCGGAGAAAAAAATGAGGAGTTAGGAAATGAAAATAGGAGTAAACTGCAAGGCTCTTGTCTGGTCAATTTTTTTTACGCCGACCGATCGTCCATGTGAGTGTCTCGCACCGTTGGAAAGGATGATTCCTGGGATTGCAAAGTTCAAGGAGGGGTCTAAGGTCAACTACCCGCTAATGTTGTTACGCGTACAACTGAGGGGTTGTAGAGGTCGCAAAACGGTGCCGGCACTACTAAATGAAGGAGCTTCTCACAGCTTTGTGAGAAACGACATGGTTCGAAAGCTGGATTTTCAAACCAAACTGGGAGTATTTCAAGGAAAAATTTCGATGGACGAGTACAGATCCGTCAACTTTGGAAACCTCTCCGATAACTAATCGGAGATGTGCGCAATGTAACGGTCTGGAGAACTTGCATAATGAGTGACTACAAAATCATCATCAAGTAAGTTTTCCCATACCGGCACACTCCAAAGGTGGACTGGAGCACCGGTTTACTCTACGTCAGCATTAATGGCTGAAATCGACATCTGCTTCTCTTCAAGTGTCCCACAATGGAACGACGGTTACGGAAAGCTGCACAGGTGGAAGAAGCAGAGGAAGTTACGACAGCCACAATATGCCAGCTGATATCTTTGTACGTGGCTGAAAATAAGTGCAACACAGAGCTCAAGTGTGGGTAGTCCATGTGGAGACTAGGGAAGCAAAATAAATTGTAAATACCGAGGCAAAGTCATTGGCTTTGACACTTATTGTATGAGCGATCACGAGCTGACCTAACTGAAGAAGCAACTAGAGGAGTTTCTTGATCAGGGGTTCATGAAACACGCTTATTCTATGCCATCCTACGCAACACCTTTACTTCTTCGAGCCATGAAACGAAAGAACCATCAAGAATTGCTACCCTCTTCTGTGAGTAGATATATATATTTTTTGACCAACTCCACGGGCTCAAAATTAGAGCAAAATCGACCTGTGCAACGTCTATCATCGCATCAACGTATCTGACAAGGACTTTTAGAAGATAATACTATATACCAGATACAGATACTTTGAGTTCACGATTGTGCCGTTCAGACTCACAAAGGCCCCTGAGACATTTATGGCAACAGTGAGCAACATGTTCTGCTCGTACCTTGATGACTTTGTCGTCGTGTATGGACATGTTTGAAAGGTTACTGAAGTTATGCAAAGCGAGACTTTTCGAGAAAACTAATGAAGTGCGATCTTGGTTGCTGTTTGATCAAGTTTTTGGGTCATATCATCTGCGGTGGAGGGATCATCATGGATCCAAAAAAGGTGAAGGCAGACGCTGTTCGGCTAACACTTATAAATGTTCATGACGTCCAAGTGTTTTTGGGCCTTTACAGCTATTACCATCTATTCGTAAAGGACTAGGCACGTGTGTCAGCACCTCTCTTCGATCTCACTTGAAAACCGCAAAGCGGAATTGGGGGGATAGCAAACGAGAAACGTTCAACTATTTGAGAAACAATCTGACCTAGGTGCTTGCCTTACAATTGAAAGATCATACGGTGGAACACATCTTGACCACCAACGCGTCCGAGCGAGACCAGGAGTCATACTCCTCCAAGAAAACATCGGCAGAGAAATTCTGGTTGCGTATATATTGAGAAAGATGTGCAGGCCGGTACTCAAATACGTGGTGCATGAGGAAGAGATGCTCGCATTCATGCACATTTTCAAGACATGGTGATGTTGCATCATACGTACTGACCATCATGCCCTCATATATCTCAAGACTCAGCTGGATCCGAGCCATCGAAAAACTTGATGGATGGAGTTGCTCCAGTCCAACTTCAACTACGACATTGAGTATCGACAAGGAAAAACTAATCAGTCGGATGCTCTAAGACGAAGACATGATCTGATGGCTGGGATGAACATGTTGCTCGTTGAAGGAGTCCCGTACCTGGCGAGGCTATTCCTAAAAGGTTGCAAAGAGTTCGGCGGATAGGACAAATCTAAGTTTTGGTTCGACTACCCTTACTGGTGATAACAATTCACTTTCCAGGTTTTTTTCCCATCAAACAAGGAACTACATCGAATGTTATTTGAGGAATTCCACGACACCAATCTAGGTGGACACTTTGGCGAGGAAAAGATGCTCAAGTAGCTGGAAAAGTAATGTTGGTGGGAAAATATGCAGACTGACGTGTCATCCTTTTTCAAAATCATGCAACACCAGTCAAAGACAAAGATCTCACCACATGAGGCCACCCGGTCTACTTCAACCACTCCCTGGTCCAACGAAGCAGAGGGTCAAAAACAACAAGGATTTGGTGATAGGATTATCCACCACTCACGAAGGTTATGACTCCATCCTTGTCATGGTGGAAAGGTTTTCTTAGATGTTGCACTTCATCCCGATGATGACCACTGTCATTGCAGAAGGATCAACACGGCTGTTTCCAAAACATGATCGCACGCCTACACGGCATGCCATGTACCATCATCAACAACAGAGAAAGCCACTGCATTAGCCGTTTCTGGCGCTAGTTGATGATGCATTACAACAGCCAGATCCAGCTATCAACGACGCTCTATTCTCAAACCGACGGGCAAACGGAGCGGAACAATCAGATGCTCTTACAGGTCTTCCATATTTTATGCAAGCCGCACGTCACCGATTGGGCAGCCAAACTGCCGGACTCTGAACTTGCATACAACTCTACCACTTCCAACACAATGGGTAAAATTCCATTTCAAGTGGTCTACAGCAAACGTACCGCCACATCGACTGGATTACAAAGTCAGAGCAACATTCCTGCGATCAGGATCCACCACAGGAAATTCTCAAGTCTTTGGGATGAAACACAATAGGCCCTAACGAAGACACGAGCAACTAAGAAGCGAGCTACCGACCGACATTGTAGGAGGTATGGTTAATGGGGGGATTCTTGTACACTGTCCGGTGAGTGTACAAACGTGTACCATCCCGTATGAAGGTCACATGAAGGTTCCTGTTGGGGTAGGAAGGGGGGAGGGTTGTGTAAGTGGTGAGTGTATGAAGTAGTGTATGGGGGTATGGCATTATGGTGTACAAAACTGTATTATGTATATTATATTCGTGCTGAAGTGGTGTTTGTGGGTGGGGTGGGGGGGGGAGAGGAGGGGGGGCGTGTAAGTGGTGAGTGTATGAAGTAGTGTATGGGGGTATGGCAGTCAGGTATACACTAGTGTATAGTTAATCATGTATTGGTGGGGAAGTGGTGTTTGCGGGTGGGGAGGGGGCTGGGGGGGGGGGGGGAGAGGAGGGGGGGCGTGTAAGTGGTGAGTGTATGAAGTAGTGTATGGGGGTATGGCAGTCAGGTATACACTAGTGTATAGTTAATCATGTATTGGTGGGGAAGTGGTGTTTGCGGGTGGGGAGGGGGCTGGGGGGGGGGGGGGAGAGGAGGGGGGGCGTGTAAGTGGTGAGTGTATGAAGTAGTGTATGGGGGTATGGCAGTCAGGTATACACTAGTGTATAGTTAATCATGTATTGGTGGGGAAGTGGTGTTTGCGGGTGGGGAGGGGGCTGGGGGGGGGGGGGGAGAGGAGGGGGGTCGTGTAAGTGGGGAGTGTATGAGGGTATGGCAGTCAGGTATACACTAGTGTATAGTTAATCATGTATTGGTGGTGAAGTGGTATTTTTGGGTGGGGGGGGGGGGGGGGGGGGGGGGGGGGGGGGGGGTTGTGTAATCATGGCCTTTTTACAAATATGTACGAATATGCACATATAGGAAGTCTCTTAGAAGCTAATGTGTAAGACATAATTCTTGTTTCTACTCTTACGTGGATGTATGTAATTCTATAAAGTAAATGGGAATCTTAAAGAGAATAAATTTAGCGCAAATGGACTTTTATAGTGAAACATACGCTATGGGTCTCTTAAGAATCATAAATGTGGCATATATTGTGTCTTAATTCTCGGTAGGTTTTCTAAGGGAATGATCTGTTCGCTAACATTGTTTTTACAGTAGTTCACACTTTCCGCTAGCTTTGATTCTGTATATCAATCGACCCCCTCTCCCGGACAAACACGGAAATCCACCTGTCTCCCCATCCTCGCGTGACCCACTCACGTGATCGACGTCAGCAACCAGGTGTGGGGACCGGATCCCCCTCCCCCCACCCCCCCGATTTTATATGGTGAGTGTACAAGGGCGTGTATATGGAAGTCTTCATTTTTTGTACATTAGTGTACGGGAAATTCATGGATTGATGTTGCTTCCGCGAAGTCTCTGTTGACATCCTTCGGATTTGACATCCAGTCCCCCCCCCTCCCCCAACCCCATATTTGTATACCTTAATTCTCCTTAATTTCGACGAATATAATTTTAACAATTTAATGATCCTTAATTTCGTTCAAAACTTGTCGGGTTCAAATTAAATAGGTGGTTTCTTAAATTCATCGCTAACGCAGGGGGTGGTCCCTTGAATTCGGCGACGGGTCCCGATCTACTCGCCGGTGATCCTTGAATTCGACCACGCCCGTCCGTTGAGCGATGAGCGCGTTTCGTTTGCGCGGTCAACGCTCAACGGGTGAAGCTGATGTGGGCTGACGTGGCAGCGAAGTGGCGAAGACGCAAGCGAGCATTGCAGCGTGCCAGCAGGGAAGCGGGCCAGCACTGCAGCGGGGCAGCGGGGCAGCGGCGCAGGGCACAAAAAAAAAGGAGAGCGGGAGAGCAGTGCTCTCCCGCTCTTTCGCTGCCCAACTGCCCCACTGTCTCGCTTCCTCTCTTCTCGCGTTCAAACGTGAGAAGCTAGGAAGCGAGAATGTTCTCGCATTCAAACGCGAGAACATTCCCACGTTTGAATGCTCGCCCTCGCGGAGGTGAGCGGAGTTTGTAGGAGACCTTTTTTTTTCTTCACGTTATCGAACATCCCTACCGTACTAGATGGTAGTCTAGACAAAAAAAACCACAGCATAGACAGGAGGTGTAGTAGAACCCAGAAAAAGAAAATGCATGCATGATCCCTTAAATTCGACTATTTTACTTCAAAATTAATCCGGTGAACCGTTGATTTCGATTATACGAAATTTTTTGACACTTTTCGACGGGCAAAAAGTACATTAATATCGAAATCAAGGAGCAGTAGGGTATGGTGAGTGTACGAGGGGGTGTAGGTGAAAGATATCGCAAAACGTGCACTAGTGCACGAGACATCGCTTCCACAAAATTACTATCGACATTAAACACTAGTGTATATTTTCTCGGCCCCCCCACATACGTTGTCCCATACACTGTCCTCGTACACTATTGAAGTTTTCGGAGGGGACGGGGGGTTCTCTTGACTTCCGTCGGGAGTGATATCTGGTTCTATCCCCCCCCCCC
>SZWC01000094.1:435387-454074 GCA_023375785.1 Penium margaritaceum
TGGCTTAGTTTTGTTTCCGACAAAAATGTAGTTTGCATTGTGTATTATTCTGTTTTTACCACATCAACGACCAGCGACAAACGTCGCAGGTGAATTGCACCCTGAGGCGTCGATGTGGATGTTTAGTCGAGCTTTCGCATCGACGGCTAGTGAGGGGCGACATCGGCGGAATCGCCGCCGGTCGTCGATGTGCCGGAGTTTTAAACCGGCACTTGCAAACCCGTCCGGACGCACGTCGAAGTCCGCATCGAGTGCAAACTTCAATGCGAGGTAAGGGAAGAGAGACGATTCCAATGTGACTTGTTTCAGGTCAAGCGGTGGAGAAATGAGTGCGGTAGGTCCGGGTTAGTGTAGGCGGCCATGGAGGCCCGCCATGGATCCGAAGTGAGCAAGAGAGAGCCCCTATGGGGTGAGCTCACTAATCGAGCTCACCCGTGGGCCGGCGAGCGGAGCTCGCCGGCACCCACCAAACTGCGAGGGCAAAAAGGCCACTCGAGCCACACATCCACACAACAACCTAAACATGAGTTTGGAACCTATCTAGGTCTGACAAAAGTAGCATCGAGTGATATGGTAGACTAATGTAGGTCTGAACGCTGCAGCAAGAGCGAAACTAGACCAGTACAAGGGAGGATCTAGTTGGCTAGTGCGGAAGCGCTGCTGGCAGGAGAGAGGCGAGCACGTGTGGTGCAGAGGGTCGCCAATCATGGCGCGTGCGCTCACTGTGCGTCACCTCCACTCGCTGCATCAGCAGGCCCTGCACACTCATGGTCACACCAGAGGGAACAAGTAGATACAGGAGAGAATTATCACGCCCCCTTGGACATGAGCGTGGCTCTTGTGCAGCCAAGCCGTTGGAGTTGGGATTCAAGTGAGAGAGAAGGGAGGGCTTTGATGAGGAAGTCAGCGAGTTGCCGGTCTCCTGGAATAGGACAGACTTGCACGTGCCGAGCGTCAACAGCTTCGCGGACAAAGTGATGCTCGACACTAATATGCTTGGTGCGGGGATGCAACACACCATCATTTGCGGCAATGCGGCGTGCGGCGGAACTGTCGCAGTAGAGTGGAACAGCAGAGACATGCAGGCCCAATTCTTCAAGCAACCGTCCCAACCAGATACACTCACAAGCTGCTTCACCCAGTGCCATGTATTCGGCCTCAGCGACGCTGCATGCCACACATGACTGCTTAGCGCTGTGCCAGGACACAGCCGTGCCCCACACCCGAAACACATACCCGCCCCTGCTGCGAGCCGCTCTGTCACGTGCATAGTCACTGTCAAAATACCCATCCAGCAGCGGAGTTGCAGTTGGGGCAAAGACCAGGCCAGAACCAGCAGTGTCCAACACATAGCGGAGCAATTTCAACAGGGCTTTGTGGTGCGAGCTGCGTGGCTGCTGACTGAACTGGGCCAACACATTGACAGTGCATGAAATGTCAGGACGTGTAGTGGACGCCAGGTATGACAGGCTGCCAGTGATCTGTCTGTACAGTGTGGGATCGCTGTCAGGTCCGTAGTCTGTGGTGTTCGGGTCAAGCAGGTGTGCATATACATCGGGAATCATAGGTGAGTGCTGACGAGGAAGGTGATGTACAAGATGTTGGAAGCGTGCTGTGAGATGTGCGATGAACCGTCCTTGATGCAGAGTGAGTGTGCGTGCGGATCTGTCTCTGGTGATGGTCATGCCCAAGAAGTTGTGTGCCTCACCCAAGTCTGTCATGCTGTAGTGATGGGTGAGGAGGGCCTTGGTTTGAGTGATGAGAGGGAGTGAAGGGGACAAGATGAGCAGATCATCTACATAGACAAGTAGTGCGACCGGGACACTTTTCTCCCAGTGCAGGAACAGAGAGGGATCACAAACGCTTTGAGTGAACCCGCCTGTTTCAAGTGTGTGACTGATTTCTTTGTTCCAGCACCTGGGTGCTTGTTTCAACCCATAGAGGGCCTTTAGCAGCAGCCACACACGGTCGGTTCCGTCCTCGAACCCTTCTGGCTGCCTGACGTACAACTCCTCTTCAAGTGGACCGTTCAGGAACGCGTTCTTGACGTCCATTTGGTGAATCTCCCAATCTTCGTGGGCAGCAACTCCGAGCAGTGCTCGGCTGGTTCCGTACTTGCCGACAGGGGCATATGTATCCGTGAAGTCTTGCCCTGGCACTTGGTGAAACCCTTTGGCCACCAGCCGTGCTTTGTATTTCTCGATCAGACCAGCTAGGTTGCGCTTCAGTTTGAAGACCCACTTCACGTCGATGGCTTTCCGACCAGGTGGCAGAGGAACCAGCTCGAATACCTCGTGTTCAAGGAGGGCATTAATTTCAGCTGCCATGGCCTTTTCCCATTCCGCAGCATCAGTGCGCCCCCTGGCCTCTGTGAGGGTCAATGGCTCCACCAGTGAGGAGTCGACTGCAGTGGGACCTACGGTGTGATAAAACTTTCTGTAGTTCACTCGTGGAACGTCTCGGAGTGAGCGACGAACCGGTGCAGGTGGCGGTGTTACAGTCTTTTCTGTTTCACTGGCGTGCTGTTGGGGTGACAGTCCCGGTGGAGAATGTGGTGCACTCGACTCAGTGCTGGTGAGGTCAGTGGGGGTGAGAAGGTCATCTGGGATGGGATCACCCTCGACCGTCCCTTGCTCTACAGCTGTGGAGGATGAGGTAGACTCTTTCGAGACGAACATCGGCACACTCACGTAGTGGAGATAGCGTTCTGGGGCTGTGACAGTCGGTACCTGCCTCAAAGTGAGAAATACTCTGTAGGGCATGTGCTCCAGAAAGGACGCGTCTCGACTTTCCAAGAAGCAATGACTCGTGGGGTCCCAAAACCGCAATGCCTTTGAGGCGTGTGAGACTCCCACAAACACACACCAGCGACCACGCGGATTGAGTTTGTTTTCACGTTGTGGCTGCGCAAACCATACGCATGCCATTGTGCCCCATACTCTGGCAGGATGAAGGTCTGCTTTTTCCATAAACCATCGTTCCCAGGGTGTGACTGCCTTGGGCAGTGGGCCCTGTGGGACACGGTTCCACACCCAAGTTACGTACTTCACTGCTTCCTCCCAGAATCCAAATGACAGACCTGATTCTGTCAGCAGCGTGCGCAGAGCGTCACCTAGGGTGCGGTGCCAGCGTTCTGCCACTCCATTCTGCTGAGGAGTATATGGTGCGGTGGTCTGATGTTCTATGCCCTTTGCTTTCAGTGCAGCGGTCAGGGCACCCATGAACTCACCACCGCGGTCTGTTCGCAGTTTCAGTAGCTTGCACTTGGTCTGTCGTCCGGCTAGTGCGATCCACTCAATGATCGCCTGTTGTGCGTCTGCATTGGTTTTAAGCAGAAAAGCCCATCGGAACCGACTGTAGTCATCAGTTAGTGTCAGTACATACAGTGACCCGTATTGGACGGATGGAGTAGGCATGGGTCCTGTCAGGTCAGCGTGGACCAGGTCTAAGGGAGCCTTGCTTTCAGTCATGGATTTTGGGAAAACTTGCCTGTGTGCCTTTCCCTCATGACACTTAAGGCAGGTGTCTGGTTTCAGTCCGTGGGGGCAGTCCTCTGGGTGCAAGCCTCGTGCAGTTTTGTGCTTGAGCATGTCTTCAATCAGGTCTGTGTGAACGTGTGCCAGACGGCGGTGCAGCAGTTCGGTATGCTTTGTGTCAGGGGCCGTGATGACATGTGCCTGTGCTCGGTATGAGTGTGTGGTGACAAATGGGAAAAGTGTCAGGCGATAAAGCATGTCAGCATGTAGTGGCCCATCAACCAGCAGAGCACCAGCCGCATCAAACAAAGTGCATCGTTGCTTTTGCATGACAGAGGACACACTGGCTTGGCGGTCAAGCTGACCACCAGATAGCAAATTCACTTTTAGCCTGGGTACGTACAGAACCCCTGTGAGCCAGATCACCCCCCCAGGTGCCTGTAATCCCACAGTCCCCACTCCCTCGACCTCAAGCACTTCCCCAGACCCTGTCTTCACCCCTTCTACATCAGGCGCAGCATACAACGAGGCAAAAAGCTGGCGATGCGGCGACATGTGATGCGAAGCAGCAGTGTCATACAACCATTCATGCATGGGAAGTGAATGCGAGGTGTGACGTGTGTGTGCCAAAGCCGCTGACCTGGCGGCTGCAATGCAGCAGTAGGCTCTGGTGGCTGGAGCTCCATAGGGGCAGTCCAGCCTATGGGTGGTGCCGCTGTAGTGGGCTGCTGTGCCTCGGCCATGGCAGTGTAGACGCGCTGTGCCCATGCAGGTGCAGGAACTGGAGCAGCTGCGTTCGGAGGGACGTAATAGGATCCGTGGTACAGAGGCAGAGACCCCGGATCCATGAGATATGGTGCTGGAAGCTGGGGCAGAGGCGGGCCGAACGTGGCTGCGCCAAACGGTGGAGGTGCACGTGATCCCCCTGAGCCCTATGTTGCCCACGCCGGCGTATGCAGCTGCTGGCCAAACAGGGAACGTGCTGGTGGAGCCGTCTGTGGCTGGGATGAGGGTGTCATGATGCGGAGGAGCTCGGGACACGCACGCCAGAAGTGCCCGTGCTGCCCACAGTAGTTGCAGGTGCGCCCTCCGGGACCCCTGCCACGACCACCTCGCCCCCCCCCTGACTGTGTGCCGCGGCCCCCGCCGCCACCTCCTCCACCACGACCCCCACCATATCCTGATCCTGAGGGAACCGATGAAGCAGCCTGATGCACAAAGGCACTGGCTGCTGGGGTGTCTGCATCACGTGCCTCTCCGCGAAGGATGTCCTCGTAGTGTCGTAGTTCCTCGAACACCTCTGAGAGGTCCGTGGTCTCGATGTCAGTGACACGAAGGCGTCGTAGTAGACTGCGGCGAAACTCCTTGTACGGCTCTCCCAGGTGGAGGAGAATGGGATCTAACCACTCCAGAACCGAGCATGGAGCGCCAAGCCCCAATATCCGCCGGCGTAGGTCCATTGCGGCGTCCCAGTACTCGGCTATCAGCGCCCCTGGCTTAGGGTACAGCTGCCGGAGCCGATCACGCAGGGAGATGACCAGCGCCATCCCCCTCTCCTCCTGACGAGTGGCAAGATGCTGCCACGCCTCATGTGGACGAGGTGCCCCGCTGCGTGGGTTGGTGGGGTCCTCGCCCTTGCCGCCAAAACGTAGGTGGCGGATGGAGTACGCTTGGTCGCCTGGGAGAGCACGGACAAGTGCATTGAAGGCACGGAGAAGGACGCGCTCGTCGGCATCATCGGTTGGCGGCATGAGGTAGAGTTCTTCGAGCCCGTGCTCCGCCGCCCACGCGAGGAATATGTCCTTCCACGCCAAGAAATCGCGAGCACCAAGGGGCGGTGGCGTTAGGTCTTTGTGGGCTATCACTTTCGTGAGCTCGTCCCACGTCATAGTGCCGGAAGCGGCATTGCCGCCCGGCTCCGATCCGGTGGCGCTCATGGTGAGCGCGCGTCCTTGGGTCTACGCCGCCGGCGTTGCTAGAATGGGCCAGCCGCAGGGCATGCGCCCTTGATGGAAGCGTCCGCTGTGACCCCCTTCCCCTTTCTCTTCTTCTCTTTGTTGCTTAGGCGACCCCTTTGTCCGTGGCCCTTTTGTCTACGCCTTCGTCTTGCGATGGGAACGTCGCCCACCCTACTGCGTGGCTCTCTTGCTGCGCACAGCCTTGAAGAGGGGCTGGCAGCCTTGCGCGCGCTTCTTTGGTGGCACCGGCCTGCTTCTGCTCTTCTCACTCCGTGGCTTCCTCCACGCCCTGCGATCAGGGCTCTGATACCATAAGGGAAGAGAGACGATTCCAATGTGACTTGTTTCAGGTCAAGCGGTGGAGAAATGAGTGCGGTAGGTCCGGGTTAGTGTAGGCGGCCATGGAGGCCCGCCATGGATCCGAAGTGAGCAAGAGAGAGCCCCTGCGGGGTGAGCTCACTAATCGAGCTCACCCGTGGGCAAAAAGGCCACTTGAGCCACACATCCACACAACAACCTAANCTCCACGCCCTGCGATCAGGGCTCTGATACCATAAGGGAAGAGAGACGATTCCAATGTGACTTGTTTCAGGTCAAGCGGTGGAGAAATGAGTGCGGTAGGTCCGGGTTAGTGTAGGCGGCCATGGAGGCCCGCCATGGATCCGAAGTGAGCAAGAGAGAGCCCCTGCGGGGTGAGCTCACTAATCGAGCTCACCCGTGGGCAAAAAGGCCACTTGAGCCACACATCCACACAACAACCTAAACATGAGTTTGGAACCTATCTAGGTCTGACAAAAGTAGCTTCGAGTGATATGGTAGACTAATGTAGGTCTGAACGCTTCAGCAAGAGCGAAACTAGACCAGCACAAGGGAGGATCTAGTTGGCTAGTGCGGAAGCGCTGCTGGCAGGAGAGAGGCGAGCACGTGTGGTGCAGAGGGTCGTCAATCATGGCGCGTGCGCTCACTGTGCGTCGCCTTCACTCGCTGCGTAAGCAGGCCCTGCACACTCATGGTCACACCAGAGGGAACAAGTAGATATAGGAGAGAATTAACACAAGGTTCCACGTGGCTTTGGTCAAGGGCGCACTTGACTTGCGCGCTTGACACAAGCTCGACTCACCTACGCACGCACGTAAATGTATCGATGTCATAGTCGGTCGCCGCAAATCGTCGATGGTCGAAGATCGATCATCTTCTATCGTCGATTTCTTACAATCGGCGGTGACCATGTGTCAACACACTGTCGACTCCGAATACACTAGTGTGTATATTTTTCTTCCATCGCACAAAAATTGATACATTCACCAGCTGCACTGTCCCAATACACACTTGCGTTTTGGGGGGGGGGGACATCGATGGCCGGCTTTGCCCCCTACCCCTCCCCAAAATAGACAAAGTGTATTGGGCGAGTGTTTCGAGTGGACGTGCATGAAAGTTATTACGTACTGAGGACAACGTATGAGGAAACGGCGACCACGAACTCAAGGTCCCTCCTCCCCCCCCCCTCCCGAACTAAAAAGTGTATCGGGATAGTGTAGCGGAGCGTGTATCGTGATGACACTCGTAAATGTACACATGTATTTTACACTAGTGTACATTTACGGTGGTCGTCACGATACACTCCTCGCTACACTGACCCAATACACTTTTAGTGCTGGGAGGGGGGGGATCGAGAACTGGTGACCCCATCCCCCCGACGAAGGTGTTCTTTCTTAGAAAACTAGTGGACTTCATCTGCATCGTCGATTGTCCAGAATCGGCGGTACATGTCTGTCGAGAGACTATTTAAGTCAAATACAGTAGTGTACATTTGCTAAGGTCACCACGATACACTCCCCGCTACACTTACCCGATACACTTTTCTCTTTGGGGGGGGGGAGGGGGGGTAGCCGGATCTTGACCCCCCCCCAACACTAAAAGTGTATTGGGTCCGTGTAGCGGGGAGTGTATCGTGACGACCATCGGAAATGTACACTAGTATATTTTACACAAGTGAACATTTCCAATGGTCGGCACGATACACTCCCCGCTACACGGACCCGATACACCTCTCCACTTGGGGGGGGGGTATGTCAGATTGCGAGAAAGGACAAAAACAAGTCCGGAGCATATCGCATCCACATCCTCGAAAGAAACGTGTTTAGTATACATATTTCTCTATTAATAGTATATCTGATTTAGGATTGACAAATGCAGACACAGTCAATTCCAAGACAGTAATACGTCGTCTAAGTGAGACATATTCTACGACTTACATATTTTTTAAAGGTTGATTTCTACGATTCAGGTTAACTTCTCAGGCACGACCTACACAGTAAATCATGTGAACAAAACATAAAAATAAGTCCTAATACAATTTTGTGGAAAGTACCTTAACGCATATGTCTTATACATTGACAATGTTGTGTATAAAACTACCACGATTAACTATACCTCATGTTAGTCTAGGACATGCAGGCCCATGCTATATGTGACATGAGCTCTGGTGGAGAGCGGGAGAATTGCAACGCCAAGATTTCGCTAAGTCTGGAACGCATGAAGGAAATAAGTACAATGAGCCCTACTTAGAGCTTATGTATTGGGGACTGGCGGCTAGCCCACCAAGTCTCGTCATCCCAGTCATGCCAAAAGGTACGAAAGGGGAATACACACGTCACAGGTCATGAGACAAGACAGTGGAGGTCTCCCACTGGAACAAGGCACTGGAACAAGCAACCGTGTGCCCGGGTCTCAACTGACGAAAAAGTTTGCAATATACCCAAAACATAACTAGAATCTACGGTGACACACTACCATCACCGGCTAGCCAAGCTAGGTGAGTTTAGGCCTCCCAAGATGCCGGAACATGTAATCAGGCGTCGAGGTCTCAGTCACATACAAACCACATATGTCTGACAGAAGGTAAACAAAGACTCAATCAATCAGTGCTGGGTCCTCAGAGGTACCGGTACAAACCACACTATACCCGGGTCTCGACCACAGGGAGAATCCACAATCTGTGAGAGACAATATGTGGCAAATCACCATGGGGTCTACTAGAGAACTGGCACAAACCACCAAGTGTGAGGGTCTCGACTATCGAGAAAACTCTATCGAACATGCATGAGTGAACCAGGCGGCTAGAATTCACCATATGTCACAAAAAGAGTAATGTAGCTATTGGGGAACCATTAGCACAAGCTTGGAAGCTCTCATTCCAGAATGCTGTATGAAAAAAAGACAGCTCCAAGCCCATACATCAACTGATATTGTTCGGTCAACTTCTCGACGGCGCTCGTCGTTGATAAAAACACGCCCCGATATTCTTGAAGCCCCCTAACTTCTCGGCAGAGCTATGCAAAGCAACGACTCATGGCAGTTTGTACTTGTCGCTCGGCCTGAGCGCCGAGGACCTAGCATTTGCCTCATTTTTATTTTCTTCATTGTATGTATGTGCTCAATGCATTCGATACTTGTCATCCAAGAATTGGAAAGCCTAGGCAGCAGGTTTGGGCAGCAGCGTTGTTGATGCAGCGTGCGGGCTTCCACGCTCGTTGCTTAAGTCAGCTGCCCCCTCAGTCTGCTGCTCTAGAGTCTAAGTCTGGAAGCTCTGGGTTTATTACTCAGAAACGCGCGTGCCAGAGTTAGCGCCAAAAAGCAGCTGAAAACTGAAAGTAACTGATTCGGAATGAAGAATGAGCAACAATGGGAGACCCCTCCAAGTTCTAGGCCCCCCCACTAGTGTAGAAGTTGTTACTCAACTAACCAGCCAATCAGAAAATAGCTGTGGACCTATTTTCTGGCAGGTAGGGTTTTCTCGGTGAGCCTTGCCAGACGCCCGACAGCCCAAAACCCGGGCGTCGTCCGTTTTGCCTGAAAACTGGACCATACCATAATACCGACGCTGCGAACGCATTCGTGCGGTCAGAATCAGCTAGATAAATACTAGCAAAGAGTTACTGCTGCCCGAACCCAGGCAGTGCCTACGGGGTGATCCATGACGCCGAAGAGGACCATGCAGCACGCAACACGGACCCTAGGCAGAGCATGACGACGCAGACGCGACGGGACGCGCTGGACGCATGCAGACAACACTTTGCGGTGGCAGTGACCACCGGCGGCACGACTGCCGAGGAGGCCTGCCGATGGAGCTGAGCACGTCATCGGAGAGAGGAGGCTCCAGCGAACTGCGAGTAGACCTCCGCGTGCGTCGGCTCCACCGGATGAGGCTCCATCAGCATCGAGTCTTGCCGTCAGTCATCTGCACATCGATGTACACAAGCCGGGAGGACACAACAGAGCACAATGAAGGATGCGCAAAAACCAACACTCCCCCATGACTCACAGGCGTAGTGTACATGGGCGGGCAGAGAAACGGTCAACATCCAGACTCCCCCAAGTTACACAGAGACGCAGGCAGAGACAAAGAGGACAACTCACGGACGCACGCCGACCGAACTCACAGCCTTCTTGAACGAGTCCCTCTTCAGTGCCTTGGTCAGGAAGTTAGCCAGCTATTGTGCTGTCTCAACCCATACGATGGTGATGCTGCCGTCATGCAACAACGAACGTACATAGTGATACTCAACATTGATGTGCTTTGTGCGTGTGTGATGCACACCGTCATTGTCGGCGATGGCCATGGCACTCTCATTGTCACAATGCAAGGTGATGGATGCGACAGACTGACGCAACTCGGATAACAGACGACGCAACTACACACTCTCACACGCGCCTGAGCCAAGGGCCACGTACTCAGCCTCAGCAGTGCTGCGTGCAATGCACCCCTGCTTGCCACTGCGCCAGGACAGAGCTGTGCCCCCGACGAGAAAAATCCAGCCCGTGCGACTCTTACCGTCTGGACTGCCGGCCCAGTCACTGTCGGTGTAGCCCACTGAGACGACGGACGTCTGACGGCGGAACATGAGACCTCGCTGAGGGGTCGAGACGACATAGCGCAACACTCGGATCGTGGCCTGAAAGTGGAGGTGACGCGGCTCCTGAGAGAATTGGGCCAGGAGGTTGACGGCAAACGCGATTTCTGGGCGCGTCGTCGTCGCCAGGAACATCAGTGCCCCGATGACCCGCAGATACGTGGTCACATCAACTGGCTCCCCCACAACAGCTGGGTCATGACTCTTAAGCTTCACCTGACCATCGGGTGACATGGGTGAAGATGCGCTAGGCACGAGGGGTAAGTCCTCGGTGAAGCGAGTGGACAGGGTCTGCACATAGGCAGCATGGTGGACGTGTAGGATGCCCTGGGAGCGATCATGCTCAAGCTCCATGCCCAGGAAGACTCGGGCAGACCCGAGATCCTTCATCTGGTAGGCGGCGTGCAGGAAGTCCTTGACGCGCTGGATGGCGGCTGCGTGTAGCGACACAATGAGGATATCGTCGACGTAGACCAGAACCGCGGTGAAGGTCTGACCTCGAGGGCTGATGAACAGTGCGGGGTCAGCGGTGCTGCGCTGGAGGCCGCCACGGAGAAGCGTACTGCTGATCTCCTGGTTCCAGCACCGAGGCGACTGCTTCAGGCCATAGAGGGCCTTCCGCAGCCACCAAACTCTCCCAGTGCCGTCGTCGAAGCCTGGGGGTTGCGTCATGTAGAGCTCCTCACCCTCCAGTGAGCCATGGAGGAATGCGTTGCTCACGTCCATCTGATGCAGCTCCCACCCGTGCTGGGCAACCAGGCTGAAGAGCGCCCGACTAGTGGAGAACCGACCAACTGGGGTGAAGATCTGGTCGTAATCGACCCCAGGGACCTGAGCAAACCCCTTTGCTGTGAGACGGGCCTTGTACTTGTCCAAGGATCCGTCAGGCTTCCACTTACGCCGAAAGACCCACTTGGCACCAATGGCCTTCCGACCTGGAGGGAGGTCGACGAGGTCATACACGTGGTGCTGTCGGATAGCAGCGAGCTCCTCGGCACAGGCAGCATCCCAATGTGCGGCCTCAGGGGAGGCTCGAGCCTCGCGTAGGGTGGAAGGGTCCTCTGGGCGCGCTGTGGACCGGACTGAGAGGGCGTGNCGCAGCCGCCAAACTCTCCCAGTGCCGTCGTCGAAGCCTGGGGGCTGCGTCATGTAGAGCTCCTCACCCTCCAGTGAGCCATGGAGGAATGCGTTGCTCACGTCCATCTGATGCAGCTCCCACCCGTGCTGGGCAACCAGGCTGAAGAGCGCCCGACTAGTGGAGAACCGACCAACTGGGGTGAAGATCTGGTCGTAATCGACCCCAGGGACCTGAGCAAACCCCTTTGCTGTGAGACGGGCCTTGTACTTGTCCAAGGATCCGTCAGGCTTCCACTTACGCCGAAAGACCCACTTGGCACCAATGGCCTTTCGACCTGGAGGGAGGTCGACGAGGTCATACATGTGGTGCTGTCGGATAGCAGCGAGCTCCTCTGCACAGGCAGCATCCCAATGTGCGACCTCAGGGGAGGCTCGAGCCTCGCGTAGGGTGGAAGGGTCCTCTGGGCGCGCTGTGGACCGGACTGAGAGGGCGTGTGCATCACAAGCCCCAGGTGGGACGCGGGCGAGTGCAGCCACAACAACATGCCGATGCTCGTGATGAAGCATGGCCTACCCCAATGCAGAACCCGGGTGAAGGTCTGCAATGATGGCAGAAGTGGTCAGGCCGAGAGCTTTTGTGCCAGGGTCCCCACTCACGACCGTGGGAGTGGAGGAGACACGTGGAGCCACAGGGGGTCGAGGCGCCACGGGACGGGGAGCGACGGTCTGCGCGCTCACTGTCGGCCGAGGTCGGAGGCTGCCGCCTGGGCCACGTGTGTAGTGCGATCAGGTAGAAGATGGTGCTGAGTCCGATGGGCTGACGGAGGCAGACGGGGTTACTGGTCCAGAGGGGCCAGCGGACACAGCTGGGGCTGCTGGCCCAGAGGGGCGAGCGGACGCGACTGGGGCTGCTGGCCCGGAGGGGCCAGCGGACGCAACTGGGGCTGCTGGCCCAGAGGGGCCAGCGGACGCGACTGGGACCGTCAGCCCGCAGGGGCCATCGGAAGCGACTGGGGCTGCCGGCCCGGAGGGGCGAGCGGACGCGACTGGGGCTGCTGGCCCGGAGGGGCCAGCGGACGCAACTGGGGCTGCTGGCCCGGAGGGGCCAGCGGACGCGACTGGGGCCGTCGGCCTGGAGAGGCCATCGGAAGCGACTGGAGCTGCCGGCCCGGAGGGGCCAGCGGACGCGACTGGGGCTGTCGGCCCGGAGGGGCCATCGGAAGCGGCTGGGACTGCTGGCCCGGAGGGGCCAGCGGACGCGACTGGGGCTGTCGGCTCGGAGGGGCCATCGGAAGCGACTGGGGCTGCCGGCCCGGAGGAGCCAGCGGACACGACTGGGGCAGCTAGCTCGGAGGGGCCAGTGGACGTTACCGGGGCTAACGGCTCAGAGGGACGGAGTGATGTGTCACCCGGAAGCGACAGGATGGACGACGGACTCACCACTCCCCCACGCGACGGGAGGGACACGGACGAGCTGGAGCGGATGAGGTCGCGGGGAAACAGGTCCTCAAAGAAGAGGGCATCGCGGGACTCGACGATGCAGTGTCGGGATGGGTCCCAGAAGCGCCAGGCCTTGGACTGACGAGACACACCGAGAAAGGTGCAGGGGCATCCGCGGGGGGCGAGCCTGCCACCCTGCTGTGGGGCGGGCAGCCACACAACGGCCACGCAGCCCCAGACGCGAGCCGGGCGGAGGTCAGCACGCCGACCGTACCAGTGCTGATAGGGCATGGACTGGCGGGGAAGGGGACCGTGGGGAACCCGGTTCCAGACCCAGGTCATGTAGACCATGGCTTCAAAATAGAAGCCATCGGAGAGACCGGACTCGACCTGCATGGTGCGGACGGCGTCGGCCATGGTACGGTTCCACCGCTCGGAGACGCCGTCTGGGCGGGTGTGTAGGGCGCAGACGTCTCATGGTGGATACCGCGGGAGGCGAGAAAGATCGTGGCCTCACCCAGGCACTCGCCACCGCGATCGGAGCGGATGCGGTGAAGGGGGCCGCCACACTCGCGCTCCGCAAGGACAAGCCAGTCCTGAATGGTTCGGGCGACATCGCTCTTCTGCCGAAGGCAGAAGACCCAACGGTAGCGAGAGTAGTCGTCCGTAAGAGTGAGGACATAGCGGCCATGCTCACCGACGGACTCGGTGGGGAGAGGGCCCATGACGTCCGAGTGGACAAGGTCAAGGGGGGCGGACGCCTGGGAGGAAGATATGGGGTACGTGGACCGGTGCATCTTCCCCTGAGCGCAGTCAATGCACTCAGTGGGGCACGGGAGAGGGAAAGTCTCCGGATCAAGGCCCTTGGCCGGCTGGGTGCGGAGCATGCTTTCTACTACGGCAGAGTGGACGTGGCAAAGGCGGCGGTGCAAGAGGCGGGTGTTCTGAGGAGAAAGCGTGCTAGTAACAAACACATGACCGGTCACGGCCGACGGGGAGGAGACGGGAGGGGAGGAGGACAGGCGGGGAACGTACCACAAGTTGCCACAGGCGGTGGCGTGCAGTACGACAAGACCCAACGGACGCAACGACACAGTGCCGACACCACGCGAGTGCACAACGTCCATGCTCATACGGTCAAGGGCAATCATAGACAGGAGGCTGAGCTCGAGACCAGGGACGAAGAGAACATCGGTTTGAAAGACGTCACCGGCCGGACCACGGAAACGAACGACGCCTACACCGCGGACAGGAAACACCTGTCCGGAGCCCGTCCGGACACCGGAGACATCGCCGACGGGACCGAGCATACTGAAGGCCTCGCGAGAGGCCGTCATGTGATGCGTGGCCCCCGAGTCGACAATTCAGGTCTCAGCAGGGTCCTGGACAGGGGTCGCCAGATCACTCATGGTCGCATGGCAGCAAGCGAGGGACGCAGACGCGGTGGAAGGAGGCACGAAACGAGACTGCCAGTCGTCAAGCCATGCAATGTCGTCAAGGAGTGGGGTGGAGGAGATCACGGGAGACGATGAGACAAACGAGGAAACGGGACACGACCGTAGCTCAGTCTGAGTCATGTAGGGATGGGCCGGAGGGTAGAGGTGACGCAACTCGCACTTCCCTGGGGAGGAGGACGAGGGAGGCCAAGCTGGAGTGCGATGAACTACTCCAGCTGACGCTCTCGGGATGACGGCCCAGGAGTGTAGACGGAATGCGGAGTGACGGCGCCGGAGCCCAGGTAGTAGGAGGGCTGAGCCGGCAAAGGAAGCGAAGGTGCCGACGGCTGAGGGTAGTACTGCTGCGGCGCGGGTGTCTGCGGGACAGGCGGAGCTGTCGGAGTGGCAGAGCTGCTGGACGAGGTCGGAGTGGGAGGACCAGCAGTAGTGACGGCGGCAGAGGCGAGGCGGCGCTCCCGCTGGCATTGTATGGTGGCGATGACGCGGGCCCCGTCCGTCGAGAGAGGGCACGTGTACCACCCATGCCCGGGCTGGCCACAATTGTGGCAGACCGAGCCACTACCGGTGGAACCGGTCGATGACTGCTGCTGCTGCTGTTGCGATGGACCCTTGCCCTTCTTGTTCCGGCTTTTCTTCTTCTTCCCCGAGGACGATGGGGTAGCTGCGACGGGGGAGGCAACGGCCACAGAGGCAACAGCAGGGGTGGCGACGGTAGGGGATGCGAGGGCCTCCGCACGATGGAGCTGGGACTCCTGGCGAGCTTCCTCAATGCGGAGGAAGAGCTCATATGCCCAGGGCATGAGAGTGCCCTGGGCCTCCATGGTGGAGAGTACGTCCGGAGGGTAGTAGACGAAGACGTCCGCGTATGCGCTGGTGGCGCCGCGCTTGATGGTGAGGAGCGCGGACAGAGGGGGCGGAGCAGATTTGCCGAGTCGACGGAGGATGTCTTCCGCCCGCTGCCAGTAGGCAGTGACCGTCTCGGTCTCCCCATGTGTAGGGAGTTGAACTCCCGGAGCAGACGGCTGATCTCAGCGTCGCTGGACATGCGATGGGGTCTGGTGAGGACGTGCCATGCNTTCTTGTTCCGGCTTTTCTTCTTCTTCCCCGAGGGCGATGGGGAAGCTGCGACGGGGGAGGCAACAGCCATGGAGGCAATGGCAGGGGCGGCGACGGCAGGGGATGCAAGGGCCTCCGCGCGATGGAGCTGGGACTCCTGGCGAGCTTCCTCAATGCGGAGGAAGAGCTCATATGCCCAGGGCATGAGAGTGCCCTGGGCCTCCATGGTGGAGAGTACGTCCTGAGGGTAGTGGACGAAGACGTCCGCGTATGCGCTGGTGGCGCCGCGCTTGATGGTGAGGAGCGCGGACAGAGGGGGCGGAGCAGATTTGCCGAGTCGACGGAGGATGTCTTCCGCCCGCTGCCAGTAGGCAGTGACCGTCTCGGTCTCCCCATGTGTAGGGAGTTGAACTCCCGGAGCAGACGGCTGATCTCAGCGTCACTGGACAGGCGATGAGGTCTGGTGAGGACGTGTCATGCGGCTGCAGTGTCTGGGATGTCGCCAGCGGTGAAGTCGCTGAGGAAGGGCTCCAGGGCAAGGCGGGAAGCTGGGGGGGCGACTGGTACAAGGGCGCGGACGGCGCGACCAGCGTCATACAGCTGATCGGCCTGGGTGGAGTCGTAAGGGAGGGTGAACTAGGCCCACAGACCCTCACCCTGCGCCCAGATCCGGAAGCTGAGCTCCCAGCTCCGGAACTGCTCGCCGGCCTGAAGCGGCGGCGGCAGTGTCTCAAAGTCCTTCTGCCTACGGCCGGCACCCAGAGTGGGGCCAAGGACGGAGGTGACTGTCTGCCATTGGAGCTGAGTCTGCTGCTGTGCTAGGTAGTACGTGGTGGTGGACACAGCGGGGCTAGCGTGCCTTGGAGGGATGAACGACGGCAGCGCGCTGGTGGCGGTTTGGGAGGCGACTGGCTGTAGCGCTACAAGCTACTGCGTGAAGGCAGCGAGCTGTTGCTGAAGAGCAACGAGAGGGTCAGGGTTGCCGCCAACGTTACCAGTGGACTGCTGCTGCTGCTGCTACTGCAGGGGCGGCGGCTGCTCCTGCTGCAGCGGCGGTGGCTGCTGCTGTAGGGGCGGCGGCTGCTGCTGCTGCAACGGCGGTGGCTGCTGCTGCTACAACGGCGGTGGCTGCTGCTGCTGCAACGGCGGTGGCTGCTGCTGTAGAGGCGGTGGCTGCTGCTGCTGCAGCGGCGGCGGCTGTAGCTGCTGAGGCGGCGGCAGCTGCTCCTGCTACTGATTCGGCTCCTGTTGGTGCGGTGGCAGTAGCTGCTGTTGCCGTGGCGGCGGCGGCTGCTCCTGCTGCTGCGGCGGCGGCGGCTGTTGCTGCTGCAGCAATCGCTACAAGAAAGGAGGGGTAGGGGTCCCCCCACTAGAGGAGGACCCCTCCTCGCCGGGACTACCAGCCATGACTAAGTGTCCCTTGTGTTTTTTTTTGTCTTTGTGTTGCTGATGTCAGCAGGAGGTTGGGGCAGTGGGAGTTCTACCCACCCCTTTGGCCTTCCCCCTTTCCCCTTGCCCCCCCTTTTTTTGTTAATGACGTCAGGAGAAACGTCAGTAGTGACGTCAGCAGAGGGGTGCTGACGTCAACAGCGGCGGATGTTGGGACCGCCGCTACTGCTGATGCTGCTGCACCCGCTACTGCTACTGCTATTGCTGCTGCTGGTATTGCTGCTGCTGCTGCTGCTGTTTGCTGCTGCTCCTGCTGCTGCTGCTGCAGCTGCTGCTGCTGTTGTTTGCTGCTGTTGCTGTTGCTGTTGCTACTGCTGCTGCTGCGGCTGCTACAGCTGCTGCTCCTGTTGCTGTTGTTGCTGCAGTTGCAGCTACAGCTGCTGTTGTTGCGAGCTGCAGCGGCTGCTGTGGCTGCTGCTGCTCGCTGCTGCTGCTACGCGCTGCTGTAGCTGCTGCGTGCTACAGCAGCTGCTCGCTATAGTGGCGGGCTGTTGCAGCAAGCCGCGGGGGTGGGGGATTGTTTTTGTTGCCTTTTTTGTTTCTTTTTTTTTCCTTGTAACAGCGGGCAGCAGCCTGCTGTCTGTTGCGAACAGCGGGCTGCTGCTCGCCTGGCAGCAGCGAGCTGCTGCTCGCTGGCAACAGCGCGCTGCTGCTCGCTGCTCGCTCCCTGCAAGCAGCGAGCAGCAGCAGCCGCGGCTGGCAGCTGCCAGCTGCTGCTCGCTGCTGATGCTGCTGCTGCAGCTGGCCGGTGCTGCAGCTCGCTGCAGCAGCTGCTGCAGTCTGTTGCTGCTGCTGCACGTTGCTGTAGCTGTTGCGTGCTGTGGCTACTGCCTGCTGCCGCTGCGGGCTGCTCCTACGAGTTGCTACTGCGCGCTACTGCTGTTGCTGCGCGCTGCTGCTGTTGCTGCGCGCTGCTGCTGCTGCAACTGCGAGCTGCTGCTTCTGCGGGCTGCTGCGAGCTGTTGCTTTTGCCTGCTGCTGCTGGTGGTGCCAGCCACTGCACTTGGGTGACATTGCCGCTTGCGTCGTCGCCCACAGACGTCAGACGCCGCCTGCCGCTCACCTCCTCGCGTCACACGTGGGGGTGAATGCTGCCGAAAAAATTTCGGCAGCATTTCCCTTGGCCCAGTGGCCGTGGGAAAAAATCTGACGCCGCCACCAAGTGGGTCAATGCTGCCGGAAAAAATCCGGCAGCATTTCCCCTGCATTGGCGCGTATGGGGGTCCGCCGGCGTTGTCTGGCACCTGTTCGCCAGTCTTCTGCTGCTGCTGCTACGCTCTGGCTCTGATACCAAATTGGAAAGCCTAGGCAGCAGGTTGGGGTAGCAGCGTTGTTGATGCAGCGTGCGGGCTTCCACGCTCGTTGCTTAAGTCAGCTGTCCCCTCATCTGCTGCTCTAGAGTCTAAGTCTGGAAGCTCTGGGTTTGTTACTCAGAAATGCGCACGCCAGAGTTAGCGCCAGAAAGCAGCTGAAAACTGAAAGTAACTGATTAGGAATGAAGAATGAGCAACAATGAGAGACCCCTCCAAGTTATAAGCCCCCCCACTAGTGTAGAAGTTGTTACTCAACTAACCAGCCAATCAGAAAATAGCTGTGGACCTATTTTCCGGCAGGCAGGGTTTTCTCGGTGAGCCCTGCCAGACGCCCGACAGCCCAAAACCCGGGCGTCGTCCGTTTTGCCTGAAAACTGGACCATACCATAATACCGACGCTGTGAACGCAGTCGTGCGGTCAGAATCAGCTAGAAAAATAGTAGCAAAGAGTTATTGCTGCCCGAACCCAGGCAGTGCCTACGGGGTGATCCATGACGCCGAAGAGGACCATGCAGCACGCAACACGGACCCTAGGCAGAGCATGACGA
>SZWC01000094.1:483645-521170 GCA_023375785.1 Penium margaritaceum
GGTCCACAGCGCGCCCAGAGGACCCTTCCACCCTACGCGAGGCTCGAGCCTCCCCTGAGGCCGCACATTGGGATGCTGCCTGCGCCAAGGACCTCGCTGCTATCCGACAGCACCACGTGTATGACCTTGTCGACCTCCCTCCAGGTCGGAAGGCCATTGGTGCCAAGTGGGTCTTTCGGCGTAAGTGGAAGCCTGACGGATCCTTGGACAAGTACAAGATCTGCCTCACAGCAAAGGGGTTTGCTTAGGTCCCTGGGATCGATTACAACCAGATCTTCGCCCCAGATGGTCGGTTGTCCACTAGCCAGGCGCTCTTCAGCCTGGTTGCCCAGCACGGGTGGGAGCTGCATCAGATGGACGTGAGCAACGCATTCCTCCATGGCTCATTGGAGGGTGAGGAGCTCTACATGACGCAGCCCCCACGCTTCGACGACGGCACTGGGAGAGTTTGGCGGCTGCGGAAGGCCCTCTATGGCCTGAAGCAGTCGCCTCAGTGCTGGAACCAGGAGATCAGCAGTACGCTTCTCCGTGGCAGCCTCCAGCGCAGCACCGCTGACCCCGCACTGTTCGTGAGCCCGCGAGGTCAAACCTTCGCCGCGGTTCTGGTCTACGTCGACGATCTCCTCATTGCATCGCCAGAGACGACCGCCATCCAGCGTGTCAAGGACTTGCTGCACGCCGCCTACCAGATGAAGGATCTCGGGTCTGCCCGAGTCTTCCTGGGCATGGAGCTCGAGCATGATCGCTCCCAGGGCATCATGCACGTCCACCAGGCTGCCTATGTGCAGACCCTGTCCACTCGCTTCGCCGAGGACTTGCCCCTCGTGCCTAGCGCATCTTCACCCATGTCACCCGATAGCCACGTCAAGCTGAAGAGTCATGACCGAGCTGTTGTGGGGGAGCCAGTTGATGTGACCACATATCCGTGGGTCATCGGGTCACTGATGTTCTTGGCGACGACGACGCGCCCAGACATCGCATTCACCGTCAACCTCCTGGCCCAGTTCTCTCAGGAGCCGCGTCACCTCCACTTCGAGGCCGCGATCCGAGTGCTGCGCTATGTCGTCTCGACCCCTCGGCGAGGTCTCATGTTCCTCCATTAGCCGTCCGTCGTCGCAGTGGGCTACACCGACAGTGACTGGGCCGGCAGTCCAGACGGTAAGAGTCGCACGGGCTGTATTTTTCTGGTCGGCGGCATAGCAGTGTCCTGGCGTAGTGGCAAGCAGGGGTGCATTGCACGCAGCACTGCTGAGGCTGAGAACGTGGCCCTTGGCTCAGGCGCGTGTGAGAGTGTGTGGTTGCGTCATCAGCTGTCCGAGTTGCGTCAGTCTGTCGCATCCATTACCTTGCATTGTGACAATGAGAGTGCCATGGCCATTGCCGACAATGACGGTGTGCATCACACACACACAAAGCACATCAGTATTCAGTATCACTATGTACGTTCGTTGTTGCATGACGGCAGCATCAACATCGTATGGGTTGAGATAGCACGACAGCTGGCTGACTTCCTGACCAAGGCTCTAAAGAGGGACTCGTTCAAGAAGGCTGTGAGTTCAGTCGGCGTGCGTCCGTGAGTCGTCCTCTTTGTCTCTGCCTGCGTCTCTACGTACCTTGGGGGAGTATGGATGTTGATCGTTTCTCTGCCCGCCCATGTACACTACGCCTGTGAGTCATGGGGGAGTGTTGGTTTTTGCGCATCCCTCATTGTGCTCTGTTGTGTCCTCCCGACTCGTGTACATCGGCATGCAGATGACTGACGGCGAGACTCGACGCTGATGGAGCGTCATCCGGTGGAGCCGACGCACGCGGAGGTCTACTCGCAGTTCGCTGGAGCCTCCTCTCTCCAGCGACGTGCTCAGCTCCATCGGCAGGCCTCCTCAGTAGTCGTGCCGCCGGCGGTCACTGCCACCGCAAAGTGCTGTCTGCATGCGTCCAGCGTGTCCCGTCGCGTCTGCATCGTCATGCTCCGCCTAGGGTCCGTGTTGCATGCTGCATGGCCATGTTCGGCGTCATGGACCACCGTAGGCACTGCCTGGGTTCGGGCAGCAATAACTCTTTGCTACTATTTTTCTAGCTGATTCTGACCGCACGACTGCGTTCGCAGCGTCGGTATTATGGTATGGTCCAGTTTTCAGGCAAAACGGACGACGCCCGGGTTTTGGGCTGTCGGGCGTCTGGCAGGGCTCACCGAGAAAACCATGCCTGCCAGAAAATAGGTCCACAGCTATTTTCTGATTGGCTGGATAGTTGAGTAACAACTTCTACACTAGTGGGGGGGCCTAGAACTTGGAGGGGTCTCCCATTGTTGCTCATTCTTCATTCCTAATCAGTTACTTTCAGTTTTCAGCTGCTTTCTGGCGCTAACTCTGGCGCGCGCGTTTCTGAGTAACAAACCCAGAGCTTCCAGACTTAGACTCTAGAGCAGCAGACTGAGGGGGTAGCTGACTTAAGCAACGAGGGTGGAAGCCGGCACGCTACATCAACAACGCTGCAGCCCCAACCTGCTACCTAGGCTTAGCATTCTGGTATCAGAGCCAGAGTGTAGCAGCAGCAGTAGAAGACTGGCGAACAGGTGCCAGACAACGCCGGCGGACCCCCATACGCGCCAGTGTAGGAGAAATGCTGCCGGTTTTTTTCCGGCAGCATTGACCCGCCTGGTGGCGGCGTCACATTTTTTTCCCACGGCCACTGGGCCAGGGGAAATGCTGCCGAAATTTTTCAGCAGCACTGACCCCCACGCGTGACGCGAGGAGGAGAGCGGCAGGCGGCGTCTGACGTTTGCGGGCGACGATACAAGCGGCAACGTCACCCAGGTGCAGTGACTGGCACCACCAGCAGCAGCAGGCAGAAGCAGCAGCTCGTAGCAGCCAACAGCAGCAGGAGCTCGTAGCAGCAACAACTCGTAGCAGCAGCAGCAGCAGCGCGCAGCAGCAGCAACAGCACACAGCAGCAGCTCGCAGCAGCAGCCCGCAGCGGCAGCAGGCAGCAGCCGCAGCATGCACCAGCTGCAGCAGCGTGTAGCAGCAGCAGCGGGCTGCAGCAGCTGCTATAGCGAGCTGCATGAGCGGCCAGATGCAGCAGCAGCAGCGGCTAGCTGGAGCAGCAGCAGCAGCGAGCAGCAGCTGGTAGCTGCCAGCCGCGGCTGCTACTGCTCGCTGCTCGCAGCAAGCAGCAGCCCGCTGCTGTCAGCGAGTAGCAACTCGCTGCTGCCAGGCGAGTAGCAGCCCGCTGCTCGTAGCAGACAGCGGGCTGCTCCCCGCTGTGACAAGGAAAAGAAAAAAAAAAGGCAACAAAAAAAATCCCCCACCCCCGCGGCTCGCTGCAGCAGCCTGCCGCGGCAGCGAGCAGCTAGTGCAGCACACAACAGCTACAGCAGCGCGTAGCAGCAGCAGCGAGCTGCAGCAGCCACAACAACCGCTGCAGCTCGCAGCAACAGCAGTTGCAGCTGCAATTGCAGTAGCAACAGCAACAGCAGCAGCAGTTGCAACAGCCGCAGCAGCACCAGTAGTAGCATCAGCAACAGCAGCAGTAGCAGAAACAGCAGCAGCAGCAGCGGCAGTAGCAAACAGCAGTAGCAGCAGCAGCAGCAACAGCAGCAGCAGTGGCTGTAGCAACATCAGCAGCAACAGCGGCAACGGCGGCCCCAACATCTGCCGCTGCTGATGTCAGCACACCTCTACTGACGTCATTGCTGACGTCACTACTGACGTCATCAACAAAAAACAAGGGGGAAAAGGGGAAAGGGGGAAGGCCAAAGGGGTGGGTAGAATCCCCACTGCCCCAACCTCCTACTTACATCAGCAACACAAAGACAACAAAAGAAAAAAAAATACAAGGGACACTAAGTCATTGCTGGTAGTCCCGGCGAGGAGGGGTCCTCCTCTGGTGGGGGGACCCCTACCCCTCCTTTCTTGCAGCGATTGCTGCAGCAGCAGCCTCCGCCGCCGCTGCAGCAGCATCAGCCGCCGCCGCCGCAGCAGCAGCAGCCGCCGCCGCCGCCGCAAAAGTAGGAGTAGCCGCCGCCGCCACGGCAACAGCAACTACCGCCGCCGCACCAGCAGCAGCCAAATTAGCAGCAGCAGTAGCAGGAGCAGCCGTCGCCGCCATAGCAGGAGCAGCCGTCGCCGCCTTAGCAGCAGCAGCCGCCGCCTCTACAGCAGCAGCCACCGCCGCTGCAGCAGCAGCACCGCCGCCCCTGTAGCAGTAGCCACCGCTGCCCCTATAGCAGCAGCAGCCGCCGCCCCTACAGGAGCAGCAGCCGCTGCCCCTACAGCAGCAACAGCAGCAGCAGCCCACTGGTAACGTTGGCAGCAACCCTGACCCTCTCGCTGCTCTTCAGCAACAGCTCGCCGCCTTGACGTAGCAGCTTGCAGCGCTACAGCCAGTCGCGTCCGCTGGCCCCTCCGGGCCAGCAATCCTAGTCGCGTCCGCTGGCCCCTCCGGGCCGGCAGCCCCAGTCGCTTCCGATGGCCCCTCTGGACCGAGAGCTCCAGTCGCATCCGCTGGCCCCTCCAGGCCAGCAGCCCTGGTCGCTTCCGATGGCCCCTCCGGGCCGACAGCCCCAGTCGCGTCCGCTGGCCCCTCCGGGCCGGCAGCCCCAGTCGCTTCCGATGGCCCCTCCGGGCCGACAGCTCCAGTCGCGTCCGCTGGCCCCTCCGGGCTAGCAACCCCAGTCGCGTCCGCTCGCCCCTCCGGGCCGACAGCCCCAGTCGCGTCCGCTGGCCCCTCCAGGCCAGCAGCCCCAGTCGCGTCCGCTCGCCCCTCTGGGCCGGCAGCCCCAATTGTGCCCGCAGGTCCCTCTGGCCTAGCAGCCCCTGTCACGTCCGCTGGCCCCTCTGGGCAAGCAGCGCCTGTTGCGTCTGCTGGCTCCTCCGGGCCAGCTGGCCCCTCCGGGCCCGCAGCGCCCGTCGCGTCTAGTGTTGCTGGCTCCTCCGGACCAGTAGCCCCGTCCGCCTCCGTCGGCCCGTCGGACTCAGCACCATCTTCTGCCCGACCGCACTACACACGTGGCCCAGGCGGTAGCCTCCGACCTCGGCCGATAGTTAGCACGCAGACCGTCGCTCCGCATCTCATGGCGTCTCGACCCCGTGTGGCTCCACGTGTCTCCTCCACTCCCACGGTCGTGAGTGGGGACCCTGGCACAAAGGCTCTCGGCTTGACCACTTGTGCCATCATCGCAGACCTTCACCCGGGTTCTGCATTGGGGTACGCCATGCTTCATCACGAGCATCGGCATGCTGTTGTGGCTGCACTGCCCCGCATCCCACCTCGGACTCGTGATGCACACGCCCTCTCAGTCCAGTCCACAGCGCGCCCAGAGGACCCTTCCACCCTACGCGAGGCTCGAGCCTCCCCTGAGGCCACACATTGGGATGCTGCCTGCGCCAAGGACCTCGCTGCTATCCGACAGCACCACGTGTATGACCTCGTCGACCTCCCTCCAGGTCGGAAGGCCATTGGTGCCAAGTGGGTCTTTCGGCGTAAGTGGAAGCCTGACGGATCCTTGGACAAGTACAAGGTCCGCCTCACAGCAAAGGGGTTTGCTTAGGTCCCTGGGATCGATTACAACCAGATCTTTGCCCTAGTTGGTCGGTTGTCCACTAGCCAGGCGCTCTTCAGCCTGGTTGCCCAGCACGGGTGGGAGCTGCATCAGATGGACGTGAGCAACGCATTCCTCCATGGCTCATTGGAGGGTGAGGAGCTCTACATGACGCAGCCCCCAGGCTTCGACGACGGCACTGGGAGAGTTTGGCGGCTGCGAAAGACCCTCTATGGCCTGAAGCAGTCGCCTCGGTGCTGGAACCAGGAGATGAGCAGTATGCTTCTCCGTGGCAGCCTCCAGCGCAGCACCGCTGACCCCGCACTGTTCGTGAGCCCGCGAGGTCAGACCTTCGCCGCGGTTCTGGTCTACGTCGACAATCTCCTCATTGCATCGCCAGACGCGGCCGCCATCCAGCGTGTCAAGGACTTGCTGCACGCCGCCTACCAGATGAAGGATCTCGGGTCTGCCCGAGTCTTCCTGGGCATGGAGCTCGAGCATGATCGCTCCCAGGGCATCCTGCACGTCCACCAGGCTGTGTATGTGCAGACCCTGTCCACTCGCTTTGCCGAGGACTTGCCCCTCGTGCCTAGCGCATCTTCACCCATGTCACCCGATAGCCACGTGAAGCTGAAGAGTCATGACCCAGCTGTTGTGGGGGAGCCAGTTGATGTGACCACATATCCGCGGGTCATCGGGTCACTGATGTTCCTGGCGACGACGACGCGCCCAGACATCGCATTCACTGTCAACCTCCTGGCCCAGTTCTCTCAGGAGCCGCGTCACCTCCACTTCGAGGCCGCGATCCGAGTGCTGCGCTATGTCGTCTCGACTCCTCGGCGAGGTCTCATGTTCCGCCATCAGCCGTCCGTCGTCGCAGTGGGCTACACCGACAGTGACTGGGCCGGCAGTCCAGACGGTAAGAGTCGCACGGGCTGTATTTTTCTGGTCGGCGGCATAGCAGTGTCCTGGCGTAGTGGCAAGCAGTGGTGCATTGCACGCAGCAATGCTGAGGCTGAGTACGTGGCCCTTGGCTCAGGCGCGTGTGAGAGTGTGTGGTTGCGTCATCAGCTGTCCGAGTTGCGTAAGTCTGTCGCATCCATCACCTTGCATTGTGACAATGAGAGTGCCATGGCCATCGCCGACAATGACGGTGTGCATCATACACACACAAAGCACATCAGTATTCAGTATCACTATGTACATTCGTTGTTGCATGAAGGCAGCATCAGCATCGTATGGGTTGAGACAGCACGACAGCTGGCTGACTTCCTGACCAAGGCACGGAAGAGGGACTCGTTCAAGAAGGCTGTGAGTTCAGTCGGCGTGCGTCCGTGAGTCGTCCTCTTTGTCTCTGCTTGCGTCTCTACGTACCTTGGGGGAGTCTGGATGTTGATCGTTTCTCTGCCCGCCCATGTACACTACGCCTGTGAGTCATGGGGGAGTGTTGGTTTTTGCGCATCCCTCATTGTGCTCTGTTGTGTCCTCCCGACTCGTGTACATCGGCGTGCAGATGACTGACGGCGAGACTCGACGCTGATGGAGCGTCATCCGGTGGAGCCGACGCACGCGGAGGTCTACTCGCAGTTCGCTGGAGCCTCCTCTCTCCAGCGACGTGCTCAGCTCCATCGGCAGGCCTCCTCGGTAGTCGTGCCGCCGGCGGTCACTGCCACCGCAAAGTGCTGTCTGCATGCGTCCAGCGTGTCCCGTCGCGTCTGCATCGTCATGCTCCGCCTAGGGTCCGTGTTGCATGCTGCATGGCCATGTTCGGCGTCATGGACCACCGTAGGCACTGCCTGGGTTCGGGCAGCAATAACTCTTTGCTACTATTTTTCTAGCTGATTCTGACCGCACGACTGCGTTCGCAGCGTCGGTATTATGGTATGGTCCAGTTTTCAGGCAAAACGGACGACGCCCGGGTTTTGGGCTGTNGTAGTCGTGCCGCCGGCGGTCACTGCCACCGCAAAGTGCTGTCTGCATGCGTCCAGCGTGTCCCGTCGCGTCTGCATCGTCATGCTCCGCCTAGGGTCCGTGTTGCATGCTGCATGGCCATGTTCGGCGTCATGGACCACCGTAGGCACTGCCTGGGTTCGGGCAGCAATAACTCTTTGCTACTATTTTTCTAGCTGATTCTGACCGCACGACTGCGTTCGCAGCATCGGTATTATGGTATGGTCCAGTTTTTAGGCAAAACGGACGACGCCCGGGTTTTGGGCTGTCGGGCGTCTGGCAGGGCTCACCAAGAAAACCCTGCCTGCCAGAAAATAGGTCCACAGCTATTTTCTGGTTGGCTGGTTAGTTGAGTAACAACTTCTACACTAGTGGGGGGGCCTAGAACTTGGAGGGGTCTCCCATTGTTGCTCATTCTTCATTCCTAATCAGTTACTTTCAGTTTTCAGTTGCTTTCTGGCGCTAACTCTGGCGCGCGCGTTTTTGAGTAACAAACCCAGAGCTTCCAGACTTAGACTCTAGAGCAGCAGACTGAGGGTGCAGCTGACTTAAGCAACGAGCGTGGAAGCCGGCACGCTGCATCAACAACGCTGCAGCCCCAACCTGCTACCTAGGCTTTGCATTCTGGTATCAGAGCCAGAGTGTAGCAGCAGCAGCAGAAGACTGGCGAACAGGTGCCAGACAACGCCGGCGGACCCCCATACGTGCCAGTGTAGGAGAAATGCTGCCGGATTTTTTCCGGCAGCATTGACCCGCCTGGTGGCGGCGTCACATTATTTTCCCACGGCCACTGGGCCAGGGGAAATGCTGCCGAAATTTTTCGGCAGCACTGACCCCCACGCGTGACGCGAGGAGGTGAGCGGCAGGCGGCGTCTGACGTCTGCGGGAGACGACGCAAGCGGCAACGTCACCCAGGTGCAGTGACTGGCACCACCAGCAGCAGCAGGCAGAAGCAGCAGCTCGTAGCAGCCCGCAGCAGCAGCAGCTCGCAGCAGCAGCAGCAGTAGCGCACAGCAGTAGAAACGGCACGCAGCAGCAGCTCGCAGCAGCAGCCCACAGCGGCAGCAGGCAGAAGCCGCAGCACGCACCAGCTGCAGCAGCGTGCAGCAGGAGCAGCGGGCTCTAGCAGCTGCTGCAGCGAGCTGCATGAGCGGCCAGCTGCAGCAGCAGCAGCGGCCAGCTAGAGCAGCAGCAACAGCGAGCAGCAGCTGGTAGCTACCAGCCGCGGCTGCTGCTGCTTGCTGCTCGCAGCGAGCAGTAGCCCGCCGCTGTCAGCGAGTAGCAACTCGTTGCTGCCAGGCGAGTAGCAGCCCGCTGCTCGTAGTAGATAGCGGGCTGCTGCCCGCTGTGACAAGGAAAAAAAAACAAAAAAAGGCAATAAAAAAAATCCCCCACCCCCGCGGCTCGCTGCAGCAGCCCGCCGCGGCAGCGAGCAGCTGCTGGAGCACACAACATCTACAGCAGCACGTAGCAGCAGCAGCGAGGTGCAGCAGCCACAGCAACCGCTGCAGCTCGCAGAAACAGCAATTGCAGCTGCAATTGCAGCAGCAACAGCAACAGCAGCAGCAGTTGCAGCAGCCGCAGCAGCAGCAGTTGCAGCAGCCGCAGCAGCAGCAGTAGTAGCAGCAGCAGTAGAAGTAGCAGCAACAGCAGCAGCAGCAACAGCTGCAGCAGCAGCAGCAAACAGCAGCAACAGCAATAGCTACAGCAGCAGCAGCGGCTGTAGCAACATCAACAGCAACAGGAGCAACGACGGCCCCAACATCCGCCGCTGCTGATGTCAGCACACCTCTGCTGACGTCACTGCTGATGTCACTGCTGACGTCATCAACAAAAAACAAGGGGGAAAAGGGGAAAGGGGGAGGGCCAAAGGGGTGGGTAGAATCCCCACTGCCCCAACCTCCTACTTACATCAGCAACACAAAGACAACAAAAGAAAAAAAAACACAAGGGACACTAAGTCATTGCTGGTAGTCCCGGCGAGGAGGGGTCCTCCTCTGGTGGGGGGACCCCTACCCCTCCTTTCTTGCAGCGACTGCTGCAGTAGCAGCACCCGCCGCCGCTCCAGCAGCATCAGCCGCCGCCGCCGCAGCAGCAGCAGCCGCCGTCGCCGCAACAGCTGGAGCAACCGCCGCCGCCACGGCAACAGCAGCTACCGCCGCCGCACCAGCAACAGCTGAATCAGCAGCAGCAGCAGTAGGAGCAGCCACCGCCGCCTTAGCAGCAGCAGCTGCCGCCTCTACAGCAGCAGCCACCGCCGCTGCAGCAGCAGCAACGCTGCCCCTGCAGCAGCAACCACCGCTGCTGCAGCAGCAGCAGCCGCCGCCCCTACAACAGCAGCAGCCGCTGCCCCTACAGCAGTAGCAGCAGCCCACTGGTAACGTTGGCGGCAACCCTGACCCTCTCGCTGCTCTTTAGCAACAGCTCGCCGCCTTGACGTAGCAGCTTGCAGCGTTATAGCCAGTCGCGTCCGTTGGCCCCTCCGGGCCAGCAACCCCAATCGCGTCCGCTGGCCCCTCCGGGCCGGCAGCCCCAGTCGATTCCGATGGCCCCTCTGGACCGACAGCTCCAGTCGCGTCCGCTGGCCCCTCCAGGCCAGCAGCCCTGGTCGCTTCCGATGGCCCCTCCGGGCCGACAGCCCCAGTCGCGTCCGCTGGCCCCTCCGGGCTAGCAGCCCCAGTCGCGTCCGCTCGCCCCTCTGGGCGGACAGCCCCAGTCGCGTCCGCTGGCTTGTCCGGGCCAGCAGCCCCAGTCGCGTCCGCTCGCCACTCCGGGCCGGCAGCCCCAATTGTGCCCGCAGGCCCCTCTGGCCTAGCAGGCCCTGTCACGTCCGCTGGCCCCTCTGGGCCAGCAGCGCCTGTTGCGTCTGCTGGCTCCTCCGGGCGAACTGGCCCCTCCGGGCCCGTAGCGCCTGTCGCGTCTGGCGTTGCTGGCTCCTCCGGACCAGTAGCCCCGTCCGCCTCCGTCTGCCCGTCGGACTCAGCACCATCTTCTGCCCGACCGCACTACACACGTGGCCCAGGCGGCAGCCTCCGACCTCGGCCGATAGTGAGCACGCAGACCGTCGCTCCGCATCTCGTGGCGCCTCGACCCCTTGTGGCTCCACGTGTCTCCTCCACTCCCACGGTCGTGAGTGGGGACCCTGGCACAAAGGCTCTCGGCCTGACCACTTCTGCCATCATCGCAGACCTTCACCCGGGTTCTGCATTGGGGTACGCCATGCTTCATCACGAGCATCGGCATGCTGTTGTGGTTGCACTGCCCCGCATCCCACCTGGGGCTCGTGATGCACACGCCCTCTCAGTCCGGTCCACAGCGCGCCCAGAGGACCCTTCCACCCTACGCGAGGCTCGAGCCTCCCCTGAGGCCGCACATTGGGATGCTGCCTACGACAAGGAGCTCGCTACTATCCGACAGCACCACGTGTATGACCTCGTCGACCTCCCTCCAGGTCGGAAGGCCATTGGTGCCAAGTGGGTCTCTCGGCGTAAGTGGAAGCCTGACGGATCCTTGGACAAGTACAAGGTCCGCCTCACAGCAAAGGGGTTTGCTTAGGTCCCTGGGATCGATTACAACCAGATCTTCGCCCCAGTTGGTCGGTTGTCCACTAGCCCGGCGCTCTTCAGCCTGGTTGCCCAGCACGGGTGGGAGCTGCATCAGACGGACGTGAGCAACGCATTCCTCCATGGCTCATTGGAGGATGAGGAGCTCTACATGACGCAGCCCCCACGCTTCGACGACGGCACTGGGAGAGTTTGGCGGCTGCGGAAGGCCCTCTATGGCCTGAAGCAGTCGCCTCGGTGCTGGAACCAGGAGATCAGCAGTACGCTTCTCCGTGGCAGCCTCCAGCGCAGCACCGCTGACCCCGCACTGTTCGTGAGCCCGCGAGGTCAGACCTTCGCCGCGGTTCTGGTCTACGTCGACGATCTCCTCATTGCATCGCCAGACGCGGCCGCCATCCAGCGTGTCAAGGACTTGCTGCACGCCGCCTACCAGATGAAGGATCTCGGGACTGCCCGAGTCTTCCTGGGCATGGAGCTCGAGCATGATCGCTCCCAGGCATCCTGCACGTCCACCAGGCTGCCTATGTGCAGACCCTGTCCACTCGCTTCGCCGAGGACTTGCCCCTCGTGCCTAGCGCATCTTCACCCATGTCACCCGATAGCCACGTGAAGCTGAAGAGTCATGACCCAGCTGTTGTGGGGGAGCCAGTTGATGTGACCACATATCCGCGGGTCATCGGGTCACTGATGTTCCTGGCGACGACGACGCGCCCAGACATCGCATTCACCGTCAACCTCCTGGCCCAGTTCTCTCAGGAGCCGCGTCACCTCCACTTCGAGGCCGCGATCCGAGTGCTGCGCTATGTTGTCTCGACCCCTCGGCGAGGTCTCATGTTCCGCCATCAGCCGTCCGTCGTCGCAGTGGGCTACACCGACAGTGACTGGGCCGGCAGTCCAGACAGTCAGAGTCGCACGGAATGTATTTTTCTGGTCGGCGGCATAGCAGTGTCCTGGCGTATTGGCAAGCAGGGGTGCATTGCATGCAGCACTGCTGAGGCTGAGTACATGGCCCTTGGCTCAGGCGCGTGTGAGAGTGTGTGGTTGCGTCATCAGCTGTCCGAGTTGCGTCAGTCTGTCGCATCCATCACCTTGCATTGTGACAATGAGAGTGCCATGGCCATCGCCGACAATGACGGTGTGCATCACACACACACAAAGCACATCAGTATTCAGTATCACTATGTACGTTCATTGTTGCATGACGGCAGCATCAGCATCGTATGGGTTGAGACAGCACGACAGCTTGCTGACTTCCTGACCAAGGCACTGAAGAGGGACTCATTCAAGAAGGCTGTGAGTTCCGTCGGCGTGCGTCCGTGAGTCGTCCTCTTTGTCTCTGCCTGCGTATCTATGTACCTTGGGGGAGTCTGGATGTTGATCGTTTCTCTGCCTGCCCATGTACACTACGCCTGTGAGTCATGGGGGAGTGTTGGTTTTTGCGCATCCCTCATTGTGCTCTGTTGTGTCCTCCCGACTCGTGTACATCGGCGTGCAGATGACTGACGGCGAGACTCGACGCTGATGGAGCGTCATCCGGTGGAGCCGACGCACGCGGAGGTCTACTCGCAGTTCGTTGGAGCCTCCTCTCTCCAGCGACGTGCTCAGCTCCATCGGCAGGCCTCCTTCGTAGTCGTGCCGCCGGCGGTCACTGCCACCGCAAAGTGCTGTCTGCATGCGTCCAGCGTGTCCCGTCGCGTCTGCATCGTCATGCTCCGCCTAGGGTCCGTGTTGCATGCTGCATGGCCATGTTCGGCGTCATGGACCACCGTAGGCACTGCCTGGGTTCGGGCAGCAATAACTCTTTGCTACTACTTTTCTAGCTGATTCTGACCGCACGACTGCGTTCGCAGCGTCGGTATTATGGTATGGTCCAGTTTTTAGGCAAAACGGACGACGCCCGGGTTTTGGGCTGTCGGGCGTCTGGCAGGGCTCACCGAGAAAACCCTGCCTGCCAGAAAATAGGTCCACAGCTATTTTCTGATTGGCTGGTTAGTTGAGTAACAACTTCTACACTAGTGGGGGGGCCTAGAACTTGGAGGGGTCTCCCATTGTTGCTCATTCTTCATTCCTAATCAGTTACTTTCAGCTTTCAGGTGCTTTCTGGCGCTAACTCTGGCACGCGTGTTTCTGAGTAACAAACCCAGAGCTTCCAGACTTAGACTCTAGAGCAGCAGACTGAGGGGGCAGCTGACTTAAGCAACGAGCGTGGAAGCCGGCACGCTGCATCAACAACGCTGCAGCCCCAACCTGTTGCCTAGGCTTTGCATTCTGGTATCAGAGCCAGAGTGTAGCAGCAGCAGCAGAAGACTGGCGAACAGGTGCCAGACAACGCCGGCGGACCTCCATACGCGCCCGTGTAGGATAAATGTTGCCGGATCTTTTCTGGCAGCATTGACCCGCCTGGTGGTGGCGTCACATTTTTTTCCCACGGCCACTGGGCCAGGGGAAATGCTGCCGAAAGTTTTCGGCAGCACTGACCCCCACGCGTGATGCGAGGAGGTGAGCGGCAGGCGGCGTCTGACGTCTGCGGGCGACAACGCAAGCGGCAACGTCACCCAGGTGCAGTGACTGGCACCACCAGCAGCAGTAGGCAGAAGCAGCAGCTTGCAGCAGCCCGCAGCAGCAGCAGCTCGCAGCAGCAGCAGCAGTAGCGCGCAGCAGTAGCAATAGCACGCAGCAGCAGCTCGCAGCAGCAGCCCACAGTGGCAGCAGGCAGCAGGCGCAGCACGCACCAGCTGCAGCAGCGTGCAGCAGCAGCAGCGGGCTGTAGCAGCTGCTGCAGCGAGCTGCATGAGCGGCTAGCTGCAGTAGCAGCAGCGGCCAGCTAGAGCAGCAGCAGCAGCGAGCAGCAGCTGGTAGCTGCCAGCCGCGGCTGCTGCTGCTCGCTGCTCGCAGCGAGCAGCAGCCCGCTGCTGTCAGCGAGTAGCAACTCGCTGTTGCCAGGCGAGTAGCAGCCCGCTGCTCGCAGCAGATAGCGGGCTGCTGCCCGCTGTGACAAGGAAAAAAAACAAAAAAAGGCAACAAAAAAAATCCCCCACCCTCGCGGCTCGCTGCAGCAGCCCGCCGCGGCAGCGTGCAGCTGCTGCAGCACACAAGAGCTACAGCAGCGCGTAGCAGCAGTAGCGAGGTGCAGCAGCCACAGCAATTGCTGTAGCTCGGAGCAACAGTAATTAAAGCTGCAATTGCAGCAGCAACAGCAACAGCAGCAGCAGTTGCAGCAGCCGCAGCAGTAGTAGTACCAGCAGCAGTAGCAGCAACAGCAGCAGCAGCAGCTGCTGCAACAGCAGCAGCAGCAAACAGCAGCAGCAGCAGCAGCAACAGCAGCAGTAGCGGCTGTAGCAACATCAACAGCAATAGGAGCAACGGCGGCCCCAACATCCGCAGCTGCTGATGTCAGCACCCCTCTGCTGACGTCACTGCTGATGTCACTACTGACGTCATCAACAAAAAACAAGGGGGCAAAGGGGAAAGGGGGAAGGCCAGAGGGGTGGGTAGAATCCCCACTACCCCAACCTCCTATTTACATCAGCAACACAAACACAACAAAAGAAAAAAAAACACAAGGGACACTAAGTCATTGCTGGTAGTCCCGGCGAGGAGGGGTCCTCCTCTGGTGGGGGGACCCCTACCCGTCCTTTCTTGCAGCAATTGCTGCAGCAGCAGCACCCGCCGCCGCTGCAGCAGCATTAGCCGCCGCCGCCGTAGCAGCAGCAGCCGCCGTCGCCGCAACAGCAGGAGCAGCCGCCGCCGCCACGGCAACAACAGCTATCGCCGCCGCACCAGCAACAGCCGAATCAGTAGCAGCAGCAGCAGGAGCAGCAGCCGCCGCCTTAGCAGCAGCAGCCGCCGCCTCTACAACAGCAGCCACCGCCACTGTAGCAGCAGCACCGCCGCCCCTGCAGCAGCAGCCACCGCTGCTGCAGCAGCAGCAGCCGCCGCCCCTACAGCAGCAGCAGCCGCCGCCCCTACAGTACCAGCAGCAGCAGCAGCCCACTGGTAACGTTGGCGGCAACCCTGACCCTCTCGCTGCTCTTCAGCAACAGCTCGCCGCCTTGACGTAGCAGCTTGCAACGCTACAGCCAGTTGCATCCGCTGGCCCCTCTGGGCCAGCAACCCCAGTCGCGTCCGCTGGCCCCTCCGGGCCGGCAGCCCCAGTCGCTTCCGATGGCCCCTCTGGACCGACAGCTCCAATCGCGTCCGCTGGCCCCTCCAGGCCAGTAGCCCTGGTCACTTCCGATGGCCCCTCCGGGCCGACAACCCCAGTCGCGTCCGCTGGCCCCTCCGCGCCGGCAGCCCCAGTCGCTTCCGATGGCCCCTCCGGGCCGACAGCTCCAGTCGCGTCCGTTGGCCCCTCCGGGCTAGCAACCCCAGTCGCGTCCGCTCGCCCCTCCGGGCCAACAGCCCCAGTCGCGTCCGCTAGCCCCTCCGGGCCAGTAGCCCCAGTCGCGTCCGCTCGCCCCTCCGGGCCGGCAGCCCCAATTGTGCCTGCAGGCCCCTCTGGCCTAGCAGCCCCTGTCACGTCCGCTGGCCCCTCTGGGCCAGCAGCGCCTGTTGCGTCTGCTGGCTCCTCCGGGCCAATTGGCCCCTCCGGGCCTGCAGCACCTGTCGCGTCTGGCGTTGCTGGCTCCTCCGGACCAGTAGCCCCGTCCGCCTCCGTCGGCCCGTCGGACTCATCACCATCTTCTGCCCGACCGCACTACACACGTGGCCCAGGCGGCAGCTTCCGACCTCGGCCGATAGTGAGCACGTAGACCGTCGCTCCGCATCTCGTGGCGCCTCGACCCCCTGTGGCTCCACGTGTCTCCTCCATTCCCACGGTCGTGAGTGGGGACCCTGGCACAAAGGCTCTCGGCCTGACCACTTCTGCCATCATCGCAGACCTTCACCCGGGTTCTGCATTGGGGTACGCCATGCTTCATCATGAGCATCGGCATGCTGTTGTGGCTGCACTGCCCCGCATCCCACCTGGGGCTCGTGATGCACACGCCCTCTCAGTCCGGTCCACAACGCGCCCAGAGGACCCTTCCACCCTACGCGAGGCTCGAGCCTCCCCTGAGGCCGCACATTGGGATGCTGCCTGCGCCAAGGAGCTCGCTGCTATCCGACAGCACCACGTGTATGACCTCGTCGTCCTCCCTCCAGGTTGGAAGGCCATTGGTGCCAAGTGGGTCTTTCGGCATAAGTGGAAGCCTGACGGATCCTTGGACAAGTACAAGGTCCGCCTCACAGCAAAGGGGTTTGCTTAGGTCCCTGGGATCGATTACAACCAGATCTTCGCCCCAGTTGGTCGGTTGTCCACTAGCCAAGCACTCTTCAGCCTGGTTGCCCAGCACGGGTGGGAGCTGCATCAGATGGACGTGAGCAACGCATTCCTCCATGGCTCATTGGAGGGTGAGGAGCTCTACATGACGCAGCCCCCAGGCTTCGACGACGGCACTGGGAGAGTTTGGCGGCTGCGGAAGGCCCTCTATGGCCTGAAGCAGTTGCCTCAGTGCTGGAACCAGGAGATCAGCAGTACGCTTCTCCGTGGCAGCCTCCAGCGCAGCACCGCTGACCCCGCACTGTTCGTNTGGTCGGTTGTCCACTAGCCAGGCGCTCTTCAGCCTGGTTGCCCAGCACGGGTGGGAGCTGCATCAGATGGACGTGAGCAACGCATTCCTCCATGGCTCATTGGAGGGTGAGGAGCTCTACATGACGCAGCCCCCAGGCTTCGACGACGGCACTGGGAGAGTTTGGCGGCTGCGGAAGGCCCTCTATGGCCTGAAGCAGTTGCCTCAGTGCTGGAACCAGGAGATCAGCAGTACGCTTCTCCGTGGCAGCCTCCAGCGCAGCACCGCTGACCCTGCACTGTTCGTGAGCCCGCGAGGTCAGACCTTTGCCGCGGTTCTGGTCTACGTCGACGATCTCCTCATTGCATCGCCAGACGCGGCCGCCATCCAGCGTGTCAAGGACTTGCTGCACGCCGCCTACCAGATGAAGGATCTCGGGTCTGCCCGAGTCTTCCTGGGCATGCAGCTGTAGCATGATCGCTCCCGGGGCATCCTGCACGTCCACCAGGCTGTCTATGTACAGACTCTGTCCACTCGCTTCGCCGAGGACTTGCCCCTCGTGCCTGGCGCATCTTCACCCATGTCACCCGATAGCCACATGAAGCTGAAGAGTCATGACCCAGCTGTTGTGGGGGAGCCAGTTGATGTGACCACATATCCGCGGGTCATCGGGTCACTGATGTTCCTGGCGACGACGACGCGCCCAGACATCGCATTCACCGTCAACCTCCTGGCCCAGTTCTCTCAGGAGCCGCGTCACCTCCACTTCGAGGCCGCGATCCGAGTGCTGCGCTATGTCGTCTCGACCCCTCGGCGAGGTCTCATGTTCCGCCATCAGTCGTCCGTCGTCGCAGTGGGCTACACCGACAGTGACTGGGCCGGCAGTCCAGACGGTAAGAGTGGCACGGGCTGTATTTTTCTGGTCCGCGACATAGCAGTGTCCTGGCATAGAGGCAAGCAGGGGTACATTGCACGCAGCACTGCTGAGGCTGAGTACGTGGCCCTTGGCTCAGGCGCGTGTGAGAGTCTGTGGTTGCGTCATCAGCTGTCCGAGTTGCGTCAGTCTGTCGCATCCATTACCTTGCATTGTGACAATGAGAGTGCCATGGCCATCGCCGACAATGACGGTGTGCATCACACACACACAAAGCACATCAGTATTCAGTATCACTATGTACGTTCGTTGTTGCATGACGGCAGCATCAGCATCGTATGGGTTGAGACAGCACGACAGTTGGCTGACTTCCTGACCAAGGCACTGAAGAGGGACTTGTTCAAGAAGGCTGTGAGTTCAGTCGGCGTGCGTCCGTGAGTCGTCCTCTTTGTCTCTGCCTGCGTCTCTACGTACCTTGGGGGAGTCTGGATGTTGATCGTTTCTCTGCCCGCCCATGTACACTACGTCTGTGAGTCATGGGGGATGTTGGTTTTTGCGCATCTCTCATTGTGCTCTGTTGTGTCCTCCCGACTCGTGTACATCGGCGTGCAGATGACTGACGGTGAGACTCGACGCTGATGGAGCGTCATCCGGTGGAGCCGACGCACGCGGAGGTCTACTCGCAGTTCGCTGGAGCCTCCTCTCTCCAGCGACGTGCTCAGCTCCATCGGCAGGCCTCCTTGGTAGTCGTGCCGCCGGCGGTCACTGCCACCGCAAAGTGCCGTCTGCATGCGTCCAGCGTGTCCCGTCGCGTCTGCATCGTCATGCTCCGCCTAGGGTCCGTGTTGCATGCTGCATGGCCATGTTCGGCGTTATGGAGCACCGTAGGCACTGCCTGGGTTCGGGTAGCAATAACTCTTTGCTACTATTTTTCTAGCTGATTCTGACCGCGCGACTGCGTTCGCAGCATCGGTATTATGGTATGGTCCAGTTTTTAGGCAAAAACGGACGACGCCCGGGTTTTGGGCTGTCGGGCGTCTGGCAGGGCTCACCGAGAAAACCCTGCCTGCCAGAAAATAGGTCCACAGCTATTTTCTGATTGGCTGGTTAGTTGAGTAACAACTTCTACACTAGTGGGGGGCCTAGAACTTGGAGGGGTCTCCCATTTTTGTTCATTCTTCATTCCTAATCAGTTAGTTTCAGTTTTCAGCTGCTTTCTGGCGNCGGTATTATGGTATGGTCCAGTTTTCAGGCAAAACGGACGACGCCCGGGTTTTGGGCTGTCGGGCGTCTGGCAGGGCTCACCGAGAAAACCCTGCCTGCCAGAAAATAGGTCCACAGCTATTTTCTGATTGGCTGGTTAGTTGAGTAACAACTTCTACACTAGTGGGGGGCCTAGAACTTGGAGGGGTCTCCCATTTTTGTTCATTCTTCATTCCTAATCAGTTAGTTTCAGTTTTCAGCTGCTTTCTGGCGCTAACTCTGGCGCGCACGTTTCTGAGCAGCAGACTGAGGGGGCAGCTAACTTAAGCAACGAGTGTGGAAGCCCGCACGCTGCATCAACAACGCTGCTGCCCCAACCTGGTGCCTAGGCTTTCCATTCAGAGTGCTCTCTGGCGCTTGCATGGCCATGACTTGATTCTTATCTCATGTGGGAGATGCTAGGGCCCGTACATTCTACTGCCGTGCCCTGCATCATGCTTGCTTGCCTTCAGTGTTTTATGGGGGAGATGCATTTCCCAGGTGCTGATCCTTAGGGGGCCACCATGCCGGGTTCACCCGTGCATTGGTGAGTAGGCACCAGTCGATTTTACGCCGAGCGATCGGGCTCGACCCCCGGGTGGCGGTGTGGCTCGCTTGGGTGTGATGCCCGTGGCGAGTGCACGCTCACCGGTTGCTAAGTCTCGCTCGCTCCCCCTTACTCACTTGCTTGGTTGTTGCCCGAGCTAATGAAGGCAAGCTTTCCCGCATCCATGGCGTCGTGTGGTTCTCGCACGTGATTGCTTACTCTCGCACACACATCCCAGGAAGTTCCTGGGTTACTACTGGTACCAGAGCACGTGAGACTCCTTGCCCACAGCTCATCGATCCTGGTCACTAGCCTCGGTGCAACTCATGCACCCGCGGCCCTCTCGGCCACCCGACTTCACCTCGGCGGGGGTTCTTTGCTGCACACCCCCTCGGCACTGAGCAGCAGCACCAAACAGTGCCACGGCGCTCAATTAAGCTCCGCTCGCAGCAGCTCCACAAGGCCGCTCCCACACCCACTGACGACGACCCGCGGACGCCTGCCCCCTGTTCACCCCTTCGGTTGCTCTCTGGCAGTCCGAAGGAATCTAGGCTGCTCTTGGCCACTCTCGGTCCTTCTCGGCTGCCCTCGGAAGCCCTTGGCTATTCTAAGCCCGCAACTGCTTGCAGCTGCCCGCAACTAATCTCAGCCACCCTGGGCTCTCTCTGCGGCCATCCGCGGCCGATCTCCGCGCACCTCAGTCCTCTCGGTCATTCTTGGCCTCCCTCGGCAGCCCGTGGCTGATCTCAGCTTGCAACTGCGCTCAGCTGCCCGCGATTGCTCTCTGCTGCACTCTGCTGTCCTCGGCCTTCTTCAAGTAGCCACGCTGGATTCGCCACCTCTTGACGGTCCCCCAGACGAGGAGCTTGACTCTCCTCGAACGGCTGCGCGCTACGTCGACCACGGGTGGGAGGATCCTCGTCTCTTTGATCCTCCTTCTCCTCCCGACACCGACACACCTCTATGGTACCGTATGCTCGACTCATCCTATTGGCGCGAGGAACTGGCTGAACTAGACGAAAGGGAGGTGGCTGCACGAGAAGAGGAGATCAACCGCCAGGTGTACACGGACGACGACCTTCCTCCGTCCCCACCTCGTAGTTCAACCATGCAACCACCCACAGCCCCACAGTCATCCAGCGCAGCGTCTGCCTCCAACACTATGTCAGCCCCCTCACCTGCCACAACAACATCTGCTGAACCAGCGCCGACTCCTGAGGTCCCTGGTGTGATCCCTGTTCTCCTAGTTCACACTGAATCCATTGGACTAGTAGGGGCCATTCTAGATGCTGCAGCAGGGGCCACAACAACCTTTGCTGCCACTGCTCGTGCGTGCAGGGCCCCCACCCAGACAGCAGTTGGTCGTGTAGCCAAAGCCTACGCACACACAGCAGCCTCTCTCACGCTGCTTGCTGCTACAGCAGCCAACATTGCCACCCAGATCACTACAGCCGCAGCCTCTGTTGCCACCGCCGCATCATATGCTGCCGACTCCACTACAGTAGCCGTCGGCTCCATCTGCACCTCTACTGCATCTGCAGTCCTGACCCCCACCGGTGCTCAGCGGGAGCTGACGCCACAGGTCACCACGGGCGTCCTGGCTGCATCAGCATCAGCATCAGCAGCCGTGGCTCGGGCCACAGTCACTGGACTACTCTGTCTTACTGTGGCAGTCGTAGGGTGGGTCGCGGTTCTCTTCTCCTCAGCTGCAGCAGTGGTGGCTCCTCTCTTCGCCCTGCTGCCCTGTCACTAGCTCAGTGGGCGTCTTCTTCACCCTACATTCTGCACTGCACGTTCATACATCACTCCTCTCTCTTTCTTCCTGCACGCTCTCATCATGCCAGGACCAGAGGAAACAATACAGGCTCTTCAAGCCGCTCTTAGTGAGGCACAGGCGGCACGCTGCAAGGCTGAGGATGAACTACACAGGAACAGTGAGGCACAACATGAGTTAGTCGCCACAGTAGCGACCCTCGTCATAGATCGTCTATGGACCGTACCTGCTCTTGCTGCTATCCTGCCTGCTGACAATACCACATCTGCTGACTCCTCTATACCCCCCAGTGGTGCTGTTCCCAACTCCTCTTCACCCGCTCTCTCAGCAGCTGCCTTAGCTGGGGTACTTCTACCCACACGACAGAAGGACTTCGAGACTCCACCACCACAGTTTACATCCAAGCTTACCTTCACCTCTTGGGAAACACGCTTCAGCATATGGGCCCAAGGGGAACTGCTATGGGAGTACTACTCTCCCCCAAAGGCACCGCTTGTTCCATAGCCAACGGCGGCAGCTCGTGCTGTCCGTGCCCTCATTACTGCTGGCCTTGAGAGCCTGCTTGACGACATTGGTACGTACAATGCAGACCCTATCCGCGGTACCCTTACTGACCCCGTCGGTGCATACTCTCTCATTCGTCGCCACAAAATGGTCACTGGACATGCAACCCAGAGTGCTCTTACCGTGCAGTTCCACACCTTGCAGATGCGGGCTGATGAGAGAGTCGATGAGTGCTGGGCGAGGAGTCTGCGCTTTCTTCGCGACCTCATTAAGGCCGGCCCCGAGCCTCTGTCTTCCTACTTGTCCATTGTTGCTGGACTGATCCCTGAGCTCTCAGATCTTTACTTGCATGTCTCACAGGCAGAGCTTGAGTGCCTTGCCTCCGCACCCCTCCTTGCCGACACACCACCAGGGATTGGACCACTATATGACTTCACTGCCTCTCACCTTACGGATTGGTAGAACAGCCTACAAAACAAGCGCATGCATCGTGCTGCCCTCGCTGTAGTGACCACCTCCTCCTTCTCTTCTGCAACTACCACTCCATCCCCGTCCTCCGCTGCCCCAGCAGTGACTAACTCCACACAGGCGGCTTCACGCGGTGGGGGTGGTAGCTCGAACCGCGGCGGTGGCCGTGGTGGTGGCAAAGGGCGTGGGGGTGGCCGGGGTGGTAAGTCTTCCTCTGGCACCACCACCAGCACCGATGTCACCTACTGGAACTGCGGCGCTACCAGCCACTCTGCGCCCAAGTGCCCGCCCCCCGTGATGATGCTCGCCTGGCCTCCTCCATGAGTGCCCATTGGGCACGCACTAGGGTCACTCCCTCTTCCGCAGCTGTAGCAGTGACAGTTGCCTCTCCGTCCTCTTTCACCTCAGCCTCCGTCCTCTCCACCACATCTGCACCACTTCAACCGTCTCCCTCGCCTCCCCGTCCTTGGGGTTGGATTCCGCTTCCCAGCGGGTCTCCCTACTACGGTCCTCCATGCTCGCACTACTCGGCACCCTCCTGGATGCGCGATGACGGACATCTGTCCGACCGCTCCTCCGACCATTCCTCTGATCGCTCCTCTGACCGCTGTGACGAGGAGCGTGTCCTTGAGCGTTGTCTCGCTGAACTTCTTCACCTTCGCTCTCAGGGAGGTGAGAGTGTGAGTGGCCAGTGTCGTGTCTCTGTCTGTGAGTCTGGGGTGCAGCGTCTGGTGGTGTGCAAGGGGACCTGCCTGATGCTTGTGACTGGATTGAGGATTGGCAGTCTCACACATTCCCCACTCGTCTCGGTACCTCCTCTTCCATGTCTCTCTGTGGCTCTATCGCCATCTGTCTTTTCCTCACTACCACTCGTGCAACCCCTGGCCTCTGGATCATTGATTCTGGGGCCACCCATCACATGACCTCCCGCCGCTCCTCTTTTGTCTCCCTTGGCCCCGTTGGCTCTGTTCGCTCTGTTCGCACTGGCTCCGGCCAGCTTCTTCCCGTTCATGGCGTTGGTGTCGTCAAATTCTTCGACCCTGGTGGCACCGTCTATCTCCCCGACGTGCTGTATGTCCCTGGCCTTGAGGCCAGTCTGCTCTCTGTGACCACTCTTGACAATCAGGGCATGGACGTTTCGTCCAGCCGCGGCCTTGCCTCCATCTCTCTGCGCTCGTCTGGCCGTGTTGTTCTCCGCGGTGTGCGCTGTGACCGTCTGTTTCGCGTACCGCTATCCCTTCCCTCGTCTTCCGCTGCCTCTGCTCTCGTTCATGTGGCACCCTCTTTGTCTCCTGCCCATGTTGATCTCTTGCACCGTCGGCTTTGTCACCTTCACACTGCTGCTATTCAGCATCTCCTTCACCTTCAGCCGGCTGTGGGCATCGACCCGGCCACCTTTGCACCCCCTTGCTCCTTCGACTGTCTGGACTGTGCCTCTGTTCTCCATTCTCCACCTCTGATTCCATCTCCTCTCACCCTCTTGACCTTGTTCATGCTGACGTGATGGGTCCTCTGCCCCACGCCTTCCTTGGCGGTCTTGGTTGCTATGTTCTCTCCTTGACTGATGACTTCTCCCGGTACCGCTGGGTCTTTACTCTCCGCCACAAAAGTGACGTCACTGATGTCCTTGAGACGTGGCTTCCCCAGGCCGAACGTGCCTGTCTTCGCCCCCTGCGTGTGTTCCGCAGTGACCGCGGGGGTGAGTTCATCGGTCCCACTTCCCGTTTTCTTGAGTCTTGTGGTGTGCGCATTGAATGCACCGCTCCCTACACCCCCAACAGAACGGTGTGTCCGAGCGCTGGAATCGTACTCTTGCTGACGGTGTGCGCGCCCTCCTTTCTGCCTCTGGTCAATCCCCTCTGTTCGCCTTTGAAGCCATGTTCTACATGACGTGGGTGTGGAACAGAGTTCGTCATGGTCCTCTCCCTCACACTGTCACTCCTTTCGAACGCTGGACGGGTCGGCGCGCCGACCTGCGCCTTGCCCATGTCTGGGGGTGTCTTGCTTCTGTCTGGCTCCCAGTCAACCACCGGGATAGCAAGCTGTCCCCCCGCGGTCGACTATGCATTTTCCTTGGTGTCTCTCCCTTCTCCAAGGCTTGGCACTTCTGGGATCCCTCCTGCAGTCGCGTCATTGAGTCTCGGGATGCCCTGTTCTTCGAACACTTGTTCGAACGCGACACCTCTCGCTTCACAGGGTCCCTCTCTCCACCCTGTGGGGATGGGGGTGGTCTTTCTCCCCCGTCTGGGGTCTCTTCTCTTCCCTCAGCGTGTCCCTCGATTCCCCCTCCGCCCTCTGCTCCCTCTGCCTCTTCTCCTGTCATCGCTCCCCATCCTACCTCTCCTGTCCCGGCTGTGCACCCAGCCTCTCCTGCTGTCTCTGCACCTTCTACCTCTCCTACCGCTGCTGTGCACCCAACCTCTCATGCTGTCGCTGCACACCCTACCTCTCCTGCCGCTGCTGTGCACCCAGCCTCTCCTGCAATCGCTGCACACCCTACCTCTCCTGCTGCTGTTGTGCAATCAGCCTCTCCTACTGTCACTGCACACCCTAGTTCTCTTGCACATCCGGCCTCTCCTACTCCCTCACGAGTCCAATCTACCTCTACACGGTCTGTTCCCCCTGTGTCACCCTACACACGTGGAGGTCGTCTCCATGCGCTCCCCTCCCAGTCTCATCCTGTCGTCTCCAGTGACCCTGGCCTTCGTGCACTTGGGCTTGTTACCTCTGGTCTGTCTGTCGCTGCCTCCGTCGTGCACCCCAGCATTGCCCTTGGCTACTCACTGATTGAGCAAGAGTTTCACTCCGCCCTCTCGTCGTCCGTCGCTGGATATGTTGCCTCGTGCTTTGCTACTGTCGGCCTCTCCCCTCTTCCACCTGAACCTTTTACTGTGCAGGCAACATGTGCAGCCACTGACTCCTCTGTATGGGAGCAGGCCAGGAATGTTGAGCTTGACGCACTGTCAGAGCACAGTGTGTACGAGCTGGTGGATCTATCCCCAGGCCGCAAAGCTGTTGCGACCAAGTGGGTGTATCGTCGCAAGCTCAATCCAGACAACACTGTGGAGCGGTACAAAGCACGTCTCACGGCAAAGGGGTTCTCCCAAATTCCTGGTGTGGACTTTGACGAGACGTTCGTACCAGTTGGCCGCTATACCACTACCAGGGCACTGCTCAGTCCAGTCGCCCAGCATGACTAGGAGCTGGAGCAAATGGACGTCAAAAATGCCTTCTTACACGGCAAGTCGGATGGTACAAACCGTGTGTGGCGGCTGCGCAAGGCCCTTTATGGGCTCAAACAGTCCCCTCGCTGCTGGAATTTAGAGATCACGACAAATTTGGAGACAGGAGGTTTCAGGAGGAGTCCAGTGGACCCTGCTCTGTTTCTCAGCCCCCCTTCACAACTATTGGTTGCCATCCTGGTGCATGTTGATGATCTTCTCATTGCATCTCCCAACACCTCTGCAGTCTGTGCGGCTAAGTCCCTTCTCCAAGCAGCCTACAAGATGAAGGATTTAGGACCGGCCCGTGTCTTCTTGGGCATGGAGCTCGAGCGGGACCGTGTACACCGCACTCTACACATGCACCAGGCTGCGTACGTCCGCAGCCTGGGGGAGCGTTTCAGCCCACTCCTCACTGCCATTCCCACCGCCTCTACACCCATGATCCCCGTTGGACAGTCACTACTGAGGTCCTCGGATCTCTCAAAGCTGGGGGAGACAGTCTATGTGACTGACTACCTTCGAGTCATAGGGTCACACTGATGTACCTTGCCACCACCACTCGTGCTGATGTGGCCTTCGCGGTCAACTTCCTGTCTCAGTTCTCTCAATGTCTACGTGAGCGGCATCTGGAGGCTACCCTGCGAGTTGCCCGCTATGCTCTCTCCACACCACGTGTTGGCCTCTTCTTTCTTGCTCAACCCTCTCTCGTGGTTGATGGCTTCACTGACAGTGACTGGGCGCACGACTCTGATGCACGCAGCCGAACAGGGTACATCTTCATGGTCGGTGGAACTGCTGTCTCATGGAAAAGTGGCAAACAGGGGTGTGTTGCCCGCAGCACAGCTGAGGCTGAGTATGTGACACTTGGCACAGGCGCGTGTGAGGCAACATGTTTTCCAAAGCGATTCTTCCATGTATGTTGCATTTTTGGAGGTGGAAGTGGACGAATTTTTTGTAAGAAATGTGACGAGCACTATGGTACATGCAACTAGGACATTCTGAGTGATTTGGATGTGTCCGTTGACAAACGTGCCTCGCCTCAATGCTGGTGCAACGACTAGTACTGTTGAAGTTCGTTGGCCACTCACACCTCTCTGCCCTCTTGTCTCCTCCTCCATGCACACACATGTACAAATTAATTTTGACATGGCCTCACCTAGGAAGACGTCAAGCAAGCCTACCGTGACTGGCGTTTCTGGCGTCCTTCATCCAGGAGTGCTCTCTAGCGCTTGCATGGCCATGACTTGATTCTTATCTCATGTGGGAGATGCTAGGGCCCGTACATTCTTACTACCATGCCCTGCATCATGCTTGCTTGCCTTGAGTGTTTTATGGGGGAGCTGCATTTCCCGGGTGCTGATCCTTAAGGGGCCACCATGCCGGGTTCACCCGTGCATTGGTGAGTAGCCACCGCTCGATTTTACGCCGAGCGGTCGGGCTCGACCCCCGGGTGGCGGTGTGGCTCGTTTGGGTGTGATGCCTGTGGCGAGTGCACGCTCACCGGTTGCTAAGTCTCGCTCGCTCCCCCTTACTCACTTGTCTTGGTTATTGCCTGAGCTAATGAAGGCAAGCTTTCCCGCATCCATGGCGTTGTGTGGTTCTCGCACGTGATTGCTTGCTCGCGCACACACATCCCAGGAAGTTTTTGGGTTACTACAAGTACGTGGGTCCCATCGATGGCGCCCACACAGTTGCGGAACTCATGGGAGAAGGTCACATTGTGCCCACGGTGCATGTATGATTGCTAGTTGAGCCGGTAATTGGATGATTGTTGTTGCCATGCATTTGACCGGTCCACCACCTCTCACATGACACAACATACAGTAGCATTCCCTTTTTGGAACTAAACCATGAGATCGCGCATCTCCATGGCTTGGGTTTTGCATTGCAACCACATAAAAACCTACTTCTCAAGTGACAAGCGTGTGTCGCGTAACGACGAGTTATGGCGTATGATGTCGAAGACGTTGTGCCAGGCTCCACTACTCATCCACATCATGTTGAAGATGCGGAGGGGATGACCGTGATGAAGCTCGTGAAGCCAAGAGAGGCCAGTGAATGGACCAACATTCATGGGTTGTCTTGTGGTGCGTTCTGTCCGCCGAGACAACTGTTCTATTATTTCCTCCATGAGTGGATGGGAGATGAGATGCAATTGTAGTGCCCTACGGATGGCAGTCGCGTGCAAGAACAACCTGCCGTTGTACATGGTTTTGTGTAACTTGAAGGAGAAAGGGCACTAGTGTTACGTACCAGATGTACACGAGTCCCTAATCTTCTCGCGTGGGCATTTTTGTTATTAAACCAGTAGCCCACCGCGCAACGAGACCTCAATTTTTGCTCTGACGGTCAAGGGCAATTCGGCCAACTGCCCTCGCCCTCCGGTGCATTCTCGAACCTTCTAACAGCTTCAACCACTTTCGTGAATCTATGATAGAAGTATCGCGACCTTTCGGTCGACTTCTCGACACACCAAGATGAATATGGATTTATGAAGATGCATCGTGCATCTTCGTCGTCCATCCTCGAAGCCCCCCAACTTCTCGGCGGAGCTTCTCGAATCCGACCACTCACGACGCGCCTCCGCACGCGTCACTCGACATCCGACCCATGGACCCCGACTACGTCTCATTTTTAACTTGACACTTGTATATATGTGTTCTATCGTTCCAACACTTGTCATCGAAGTACACTTACCGCTAATTACTAATTGCTCAAGTGTCCCAAATTCTCAACTGTCTTTGCCTCGCAACTTCTACCTAATCACCATCCACGTTCTGTTCGACGTAACACTTGGTATCAGAGCGCAACGGTGTTGGAGAGGCATCTGACTACTTTACCAATTCAAAGGACTACCTTGCACAAGCCGTCCGTGCATCTCACGCGTCAAGACCTCGCAGACCTCGTGACTATGACATGAAGCGAGCGAACGCACCCGACGACCAGCAACGGGTCTTCGGCGATGACTTCGGCAATGGAGGAGCAGAACGTGCCCATGCACGCGAACCCTCAAGCAGCAGCGAACGCTGGCGTGGCAGGCTATGTGGCAGCCGGCTCAACTCCGACGGCTCCGACGGCCACCCCGGCCGCGGATCTTACGGCGGTGAACCAGCCGCCCCTACCAGCAGCCTCGACGTCAATGACCGGGACGATAGGTGGCCCTAGACGACAGGGGCGGATCAACAAGGAACTGGCGAACCGTATCTTCATGCTCGAGGGGATCAACAGCCATGTGATCCAACAACTCAACGTCGCGATGGAGGCTCTTTGCAATGCACGTGCACGAGAAGAGGTGCTCGTCGAGAGAAATTCCCAACGGAACCGTTCGATCTTGCAAACTCAAAGAGACTGACCGTTCGGATGTGGCTAACGAGTTTGGAGCTGTACTTCACCGCTGCTGGGATCAACGACGATCGGAAGAAAATTGACCTTGCGGCCGCGCTTCTGCGTGGCACGGTGTTGCGTTGGTGGTCTGATCTAAAGGCCATCCAACGGCAACAGGAGACCGGCGAAGCCTCATCAACGGCCATTGGCGCCCGTCTCATGTCACCCACCGCAGACACTCTATCCTTGGAGCAAATCAACCCGCAATGGCAGATGCGCAGACGCAACCAACTGACTAGAACGAGTTCTCGCGCACAATACTCACACGATTTGGGCGGCTAAACGAGAAGTCTGACGCTCGGTACAAGCTCCAACGTCTACGCCACCAGTCCAGCGTGGCAGAGTACACTGGGAGATTCTGCAAGATCATCACCGGAGCAGGCATCGTCCCTGACAAACTCTGCTTTCACTACAACAACGGCTTAAAGCGAGACATCCGGCGAGCGATCGCCATATTCGGCATCCAAAACGACCTACCACAGATGATCGCAGCAACAGAAATGATCGACAGCGCTGACGACAATGCTAGGATCCAGGAATCCTGCGGCTGGCGTCCTCCTAACCACCGATTTCGTGGGAGCGGAAAGAACCAGTCGATGGACTCCTTGACTCCGATGGAAGTGGACGCTGTCGACCAGAAAGATACACGAACCTGCTACAACTGTGGAAAGGTCGGGCACATCGCTCGCAACTGCCGAAGCAAGCAACAGGCCAAAAAGGGGGAGAAGTCACAGAAAAATGAGTCGAGAAACGGCAAAGGGTAGGAGTGAAAGGCGTGAATCTTGCCCATAAGGATTGATCTACACCAAACGATCGCCCATATGAATGGTCTACGACACTGCAAAGGGTTTCTGAGATCCCGAAGTTCGACGAGGGGTACGAGGACGACCAACCGGCGATACTGCTACAAGTGCAACCCCGAGGTTGCAAAATTCGCATACGGTACCGGTGCTATTGGATGGGGGAGCTTCTCACAGTTTTGTCAGTAATGACATGGTTTGCAAGCTGGGTTTGCAGACCGAACCAGGGGTGTTTGAAGGAAAAACCGTCGACGGAAGATTGCAGATACGGAGACTCCGAGAACCACTACGACTACAACTGGGAAATCTGCGGGATGTAACGGTCTGGAGGACATGCCTAATGAGTGATCATAAAATCATTCTCGGACGTGACTTCCTGTACCAGCACAATCCGCAGGTTGACTGGAACAGCGGCGACGTCTACGTGAAAATCGACGGTGCCAAGCGACACCTTCCGCACGTGGGGCGGAAGACGACAGCGGAAGCAACAGAGGTGGAAACAACAGAGGAAGCCGCGGTAGTCAAAAAGCGACAACCTGCGCAACCTATACCGCTCAACGTGGCCAAGCACTGCATGCGACGAGGAGCTCTTGCGTGGCTTGTGCATCTTGAGCCAATAGAGGAAGCAGAAGTGGCAGTAGCTGGCTCATCAGCCTCATCAGCCTCATCGACCTCATCGACATGAACCAAGTTCGCAATGGTTCCCGAAGAGTTTGCACCACTCGTCCAAGAGTTTGCAAGCGTCTTCCCCGACGAACTCCCAAAAATCTTACCTCCTCAAAGCGACATCGACCATGGCATCTAACTCAAGCCGGGCAGCAGACCTACAGTTCGAGGGGCCTATCGGATGAGCGATCACGAATTGACCGAGCTAAAAGAGCAACTCGATGAGATGCCCGGTCAAGGGTTCATCCGCCCATCCACGTCACCATACGCCGCACCAATCTTGTTTGCGAAAAAGAAAACTGGCAAGATGCGGATGTGCGTGGATTATTGGGTGTTGAACGATGCCACCATCAAGAACCGCTACCCTCTTCCCCGAGCCGACGAGCTTTTTGTCCAACTTTGAGGGGCTCGAATTTTCAGCAAAATCGACTTACGCAGCGGATACCACCAGATACGCGTGGCAGACGCCGACATCGTGAAGACGGCGTTCCGCACCCGCTATGGGCACTTCGAGTTCACGGTCATGTCGTTTGGACTCACAAATGCCCGGGCGATACTGATGGCGGCCATGAACAATATTTTCCGGCCATACCTCGACGATTTTGTCGTGGTGCACCTTGACATTCTGGTGTACAGCCGCACCTCGGAGGAGCACGATGGACATCTCCAACAAGTCCTTTAAGTTTTACAAAGATAAACGTTTTTCAGAAAACTCTTTAAGTGCGACTTCGGTCGCCGTTCGAGCCAGTTTTTGGGTCACGTCATCAACGGCGGACGGATCGCCATGGATCTGAAAAAACTGGCAGCAGTCACTGATTGGCCGACACCGACCAACGTCCGAGACATTCAAGTCTTCATCAGCTTTTGCAACTACTACCGGCACTTCATACGGGAATACGCCCGAGTGTCAGAGTCTCTCTCCGATCTCACTCGAAAAGAAAATGAGTGGAGGTGGGAAGACAACAAAAAAGAAACGTTCACCGTTTCCCGGAACGCTCTGACCTTAGTACCAGTCCTACGATTAACCGATCCAATGATCAAACACGTCATGACTATGGACGCTTCAGATCGAGCCATCGGCGCGGTCCTCCTGCTGGACCACGGCAACGGCGAGCAACCGGTTGCATATATGTCAAGGAAGCTGCGGGGACCGGAACTTAACTATGCCGTACACGAGAAGGGGATGCTGGCGGTCGTACATGCATTTAAGACATGGCGGTGCTATCTCGAATGCCGCCAATGCATCGTGCGCACCGACCACCACGCACTGAAATATTTGAAGACGCAGCCGAACCTCAATCGACGTCAAACCCGATGGACGGAGTTCCTTGAATCCGGGTTCGACTACGATATCGAGTACCGACCAGGAAAAACCAATCCGGCGGATGCACTCAGCTGCCGACCAGACTTAATGGCCGAAGCAGCGACACTACAGCTGCAACGAGATCCGTATCTCGAGCGGTTGTTCACACGAGGTTACGAGCAACATGGCGGATACGATAGAATCAAATTCTGGTTCGACGCACCCTATTGGCGCCGACAATTCACACGCCAGGAGGTCGTTCCTCCGACCAACGACCTCAGTCGCATGCTGCTTGAGGAGTGCCACGACACAGGTCCAGGTGGGCACTTCGGAGAAGACAAGACGCTGAAGAAGCTGGCGAAACACTACTGGTGGGACAAGATGCAATCCAACGTGGCCGACTTTTGCAAATCCTACGACACGTGTCCGTGACAAAAACCCTGTCGCACGCGGCAACCCGGACTTCTGCAGCCACTCCCCATTCCAACGGATCCGTGGGTTGACATCTCCATGGACTTTGTCACAGGATTACCGGTCACACCCGAGGGGTATGACGCAATCCTTGTGGTTGTCGACAAGTTTTCCAAAATGTCCCACTTAAACCCAACAATGACCATTGTCACCGCCGAGGGAACAGCGCGACTGTTTTTAAACAACATCGTACGGCTGCACGGCGTACCGAGAACCATAACGAGCAACAGGGACGGTCAGTTCACAAGCCGTTTCTGGCGCGAACTGATGACTCGCTACGGCAGCAAAATTCAGCTTTCAACGGCGTTTCATCCTCAAATCGACGGCCAAACCGAGCGCACCAATCAGAAGCTCGAACAACTTCTCCGAACTTTGTACAAACCCCACGGGACGGATTGGGCACAAAAACTCCCGACCGCCAAAATCGCATACAATTCGGCGATCTCCACCGCAACTGGTAAAACCCCATTTGAAGTGGTGTATGGCAAACTTCCCGCCACACCGGCAGGACTGCACAACCAAAGTAATATTCCCGCAATTGACGTCCAACGTCGCGAATTTACCACCACCTGGGAGGAAACACGACAAACGCTCGCGAAGACGCAAGCAACGATGAAGCGAGCAGCAAACCGGCATCGCAGCGACGATGTCTTCGCCGCTCGCGACCAAGTCCTCCCTAGCTCTACAAACATCAAACTCCGAGGAGCCGACTGTTTAAAACTCAAACCCCGATGGTTGAGACTGTTTGAGATCGAGCGCATGCAAACCCCTGTGGTGCCGCAAATCAAACTTCCCGACACCATGCAAGTTCATCCGGTCTTCCACATCAGCAGACTCAGGCACTACCAAGACCCCGGAGAGAACTTCCCTGGCAGGGATGTCCCTCCTCCTCCTCCTCTTCAAGTGGACGAAGACACCAAGTACGTTATCGAGGACATCCTTGGCCACCGACGACGTGGCAAAACGACCGAGTATCTTGTCAAGTGGCACGGCTACGACGCCACGCATAACAGCTGGGAACCCTACGACAACCTCCGAGACGTCAATCACTTAATTGGCGGCTATTACCGCCATCACCGGGCCACTTCTGTACGCGCGCCGGGACGTCACGGCTAAAAGGGGGGAAGTGTTACATACCAGACGTACAAGAGTCCCTAATCTTCTCGCGTGGGCATTTCTCTCATTACATGAGGAGCCCACCACGCAACGAGACCTTGATTTTTGCTCCAACGGTCGAGGGAAATTTTGCCAACTGCCCAAGTCCTCCGGTGCATTCTGGAACCTTCTGACAGATTCGACCACTTTCTTGAATCAACGACAGAAGTATCGCGACCTTGCGGTCGACTTCTTGACACACCGATACGAATTTGGATTTATAAAGATGCATCGCGCATATTTGCCATCGATCCTCAAAGCCCCCCGACTTCTCAACGGAGCTTCTAGAATCCGACCACTCACGACGCGCCTCCGCACGCGTCGCTCGACGTCCTACCCAATGACCCCGACTACTTCTCATTTGTAACTCGACACTTGTATATATGTGTTCTATCATTCTTAAAATTTTCATCGAAGTACACTAACCGCTAATTACTACTTGCTCAAGTGTCCCAAATTCTCAACCGTCTTTGCCTCGCAACTTCTACCTGTTCACCATCAACGTTTCCGTTTGACGTAACAACGGGTGGAAAATGCATGCACTTGTCCAGCGTAATTAGCTTAAGGTGGGTGTCCTCCGTTTGAACAGAGATCTATCTCTCGTATCGGGCGACTGCATGCACGGCTAGGGTCAAATCACGACTCGACGGTGGCGGTCCAACGTGCACTCGGTGGGAGGCCCGGGTTTGAAACTATGTACAAACTATAAAATCATTCAATGTGAAAAATAACTACTTCTCTGCGGGAAAATAGAGTCCACACATGGCCAAACACAATGAAAATCGTTTAGTTAGAGGAAACGATAATTGTAGTCAGTACAGTTAAACTAGGCTCCTTTTCCGGACATCTCACTGAATACTGAAAAAGGTAGCAAGAGATCTCGGCACGAGATGAATGCGTCGGTTCTCCGCAAGGAGCTGCACTCCGTCGGCGGCTTCAACGTGACGCTTTCCCACTCTTTCCGGTGGTAGCAGAAATGCCTCTCTCGAAGACCTGAGCAGCACATTGGCTCACGCAGAGACGTGCCTCACGTTCTCCCTGCTCCGCAAGAGAGAGAGAGGGAGAGAGATGCTCTTGCACAAGCAGCTGCACACGGTGGCAGTCGCAGCTGCCGTTCCTTGTTTCCATGTCGCGTGCCCCGGCGGCGGGCCCCGGTTAGCTCCCGCCAGAGGAGGGAATGGGACGAATGGGAGTGGCGGGAGCGGTTTGGAGGGGAGTGGACTGCTGCTCTGTCCGGCCACCCACAATCGCAGATGTGGTGCGCAGAGTGGTCGAGGGCTCGCTCGGAATGGAACTCGAGGCGGCAGACTTGGGCGGCTGGGTTCGGCGGCGGGAGCTGCAGCAAGGGGTTCGGTCGTGCTTGCTCCCCCCGGTTGGGACAAGAGTGGGGGAGGCGGCAGCGGCTTAGGTGAAAGTGGGGGAGGCGGCAACTGCTTGAAGGAGAGTGGCCGGCTCTGTGCGCCCACGCGAACTGGCAGCGGTCTTCGTCTTCTGCGGAATGGCACAACCGGCGGAGGTCTAGAGCGAAAGATTGCAGCCGCAGCAGCTGCGAGGGGATCAGGCGTGGTTCAGGCGGCGGCAGTGGTGGCACAGGAGGACAGAGACGAGCCAGCGCAGGTCACCGACGAAACTGCCGCCGCCGGAGCCGAGCCTGATGCGCTGCTACCGCGCGCGGTGGTGGTGGGCGGCGGGCCATGCGGCAGCCTGACGGCCATCGCTTTGGCACAGAGCGGCTTCAGAGTGGACGTCTACGAACGGGAGGAGCAGAAAAAAATAGTTTCCGCTCCTGCCGCTGACTTCTCCGCAGCTGTTCATGCTGCCCCTGAAGGCGATGTCACTGCTACTGCTGCCGGTACATCTGCTGCCGCCACGTCAGCGCTGATGACGGAGCGGTTCACATACTCCATCCGTCTCACGCCACGTGGATTGGACGCCATGGAACGGTTTGGCGCGTCGCTGCCGGACTTGGCGTGTGACCTTCATGGCGCCTATTTTCACTCTGCCAAGGGACCCATGTTCAGGTGAGGTGAGGTTCTGTTTAACTTCAATCTCTTCAACGCTCTGAGGTGTTGACAATCTGCATGCATCTCACTTGATCAACAACTAGGTGAGGTGAGGTGCTGTTGAGTTGGTTCAACAACGGCCTAACTCTCGTCTGACCTTTCGCTCTCCCTCTGTCAAATTGCTGATCCTCCCTTCCTCCCATCCTCTCCCCCCTCTCCCTCTCCCCACTTTCCCTCCCTCCTTCCTCCATCCTGCCCCCTCCCCCCTCCCCCGTTCCCCCCGTTTCCCCCACCCCCTTGCCTCCCCTTCCGCCTCTCACCCCCCCTCTTACCCCCACTTTCCCCCTCTTTCCAAGGAAGCACACAGAAAGGACGGAATCTGATCAGGGAGACACCACATCAACAGTCTGGGGTGGGTTCTGTGGGGGCAGCGTGTGGCGGATCCACAACTTGACGAGTTTTCCAGATCTGTGGTATTTTTCAACTTGCAATCGCAGGAAGGAAGCACAGCAATCAATCCCTTGATCATTTCGCTTCTCCATCCTCCCCGGCCCGAATTATGCGCGTCAGTGTGCATTCACTATTTTGGGAGGAGAGGGAGAGGATGGTACCGGAGCGGCAGGAGTGGATCGCGATGTTTTCATCGCTCGTTGCGACGGCGGGCGACAGATTGACGAGCGCTGATTTCCTCCGGTTTTCCAACTTCTGACTTCAAGGTGCAGTGCAGCAAACAATTCATCAGAAAACTCCGCTTCATATCCTCCCCCCTCCCCCCCCCCCTTCCCCCTCCCCTCCCCACCCGCTCCATCCGTTCACAGGAAGGACGGCATAAGGGCGGTGAGGGTGGACCGCAACGGTCTGAGCGACACGCTGCGGCAGCAGGCGGCGGACCACCCATCGCGCCGCATCACCGTGCACCACGGCCTGCAGCTGCAGTCCATCGACGCCGACTGCACCACCGCCACCTTCGTCCCAGCTGCCAAAGCAAAAGCGGCCGCTTCTGTGGCGGGGGAGAGCGGGGCAACAGCAGCTGCGAGGGAGGCGGCAGCAGCAGCAGAAGCAGCAGGGGAGGCAGCAGGATCAGAGGAGACGGTGCGAGTGACAGGGTTTGATCTGTTGGTGGCTGCAGATGGTGCCAAAAGCATATGCCGTGCGCAGGTGCTCAAGCATGACCCCACGTACGTGTGCCCTCATCTCCCCTTCCCCCCTCCAATTCCCCCTCCCCCGCATCCTCCTCCTCGGTCTCTTCCTCCCCCACCTCCTCTTCCTCCACCTGGCCTCCTCCCCGGCCTCCCCCTTTCCCTCCGGTTCCCCAGAGTAGTGGAGAGGGTGTTCTATTCTGACCCTTTTCTTTTTGTCTCTGTACATCATCTTACAGCTTGTGGCTGCTAGCACCTTACAAGCAGCTTTGTCCAGTCTTGTGCGACTTGTTCTGCACCAACATTCTCCCTTTCTTCGTCTGTTCTGCACCACCATTCTCCCTTTCTTCGTCTGTTCTGCACCAACATTCTTCCTTTCTTCGTCTGTTCTGCACCTACATTCTCCCTTTCTTCATCTGTTCTGCACCAACATTCTCCCTTTCTTGGTCTGTTCTGCACCAACATTCTCCCTTTCTTCATCTGCTCTGCACCAACATTCTCCCTTTCTTGGTCTGTTCTGCACCAACATTCTCCCTTTCTTCATCTGCTCTGCACCTACATTCTCCCTTTCTTCATCTGTTCTGCACCTACATTCTCCCTTACTTAGTCTGTTCTGCACCAACACTCTCCCTTTCTTCGTCTGTTTCTACAGGGTGATTGCGCCATGCCCAACAACTGTTTGAGTCTGGTGCTGTGCTTGCTGCCTTCTTTTATTTTCTGTTTATCTTTCTTTCCCTTTTCTTTGGGGGGGGAGGGAGGGGGGGGGGGGGTGGGGGGGGCTGTCTTTACAGGTTCACAGTGGAACAAGTGCAATCCCGTGGCACGTACAAGCGCATCCCACCTATCCCTCTCGAGCCCTTACTCAAACGCCCACCTTTGTGTACACTCGAGCACGCCGCGACGGCGGTCCACGCCGCCACCGGAAAACTGACGCGGATCATTGTCACGCCCCTCCCGACCGCGGGCCTCGCGGTGGGCGTCTGGATGAATTCCAAGCGGTTGAACTTTGACGAGCTTCAGAGTGCATCTGATGTCGAGAACGTCTTGCGGTTCGCCCCTCCCTCCCTCTCCCGCTCCCTAGGGCTCAAATTCTTTGAAGAATCACCTAAACAAGTTTTTGCCACGGCTTTGCCTTGAGAGTCTGGATCAGTTCTGAGCAGTTCAACCAGCTTCAAAGCCCATCTGATGTTGAGAACCTCTTGCGGTGGGCCTTTCTCTCCCCCCCCCCCTCTCTCTCTCCCCCACCCTCTCTCTCTCTCTCTCTCTCTCTCTCTCTATTTCTCTCTTTCTCCCTCTCTTTCTTCCTCCCTTCCCTCCCTCCCTCCCCCCTCCCTCAATCCTCCCTCCCTTCCTCGCTCCCCCCCCCC
>SZWC01000094.1:562585-603684 GCA_023375785.1 Penium margaritaceum
TATCTATATCTATATCTATATCTATATCTATATCTATATCCATATCTATATATACATCCATGGACGGCTTTGGGACGGGGTGCCATCCGCTGGAAGTTAGTTCTCACCCTGTGAAGCCCCCACATCAGGGGGTGATCCTGATATCTAGATGACAAATGTCCAATTCATAGACTACAACCACTCTATCTACATCTATATGTGTCTATGTCTATATTTAAATCTATTTCTGTACCTATATCTATATTTATAACTATATATCCATCTATATATCTCTATTCATCTAAATGTATATCCATATCAGTACATGTAGATGCATGTATATCCATATCAGTATTCATATCCATATCCTTATCCATAACTTCAACATGTAATATGAAGCAAGAATTTATCTTCACTTTTAATCAGATAATTTTGAATAATTGTATTTTTAATGTATTTCTACATCTATATATCTTGATTTATTTTGATAAAAGAATACATTTACATGTTTAAGAAACCATGTAAAAATTTTCGTTTTCATCCATCCATGCATAGAATATTCTATATTTTTAGTTGTAGTTGTATATGTTTCTTTATCTTAATCAATCAATCTATGGATGTTTTCACGTAAATGTTTATATTCTTACAAAACGTATTTGTAAATGTAGATACATTTCTCTTTTGTTACCATTTTAATCATTTTTTTCAAATACTTTTTCAATGAAAAGAGATATCAACAGTGAATGCATCCATTTTGTTTGTTTATCCACATCCAATGTTTTCCATTAAGCTAACCATTATTCATTTGTACCTTACTCCTGAATTCTGTTTGAATGTAGTTACTTTTTCACATGAGTATACAGATTTCCTGATTTATCCCTGTGTAAATGGATATGTTATATCTACAAGGACCCCTCATTTCAGAATTTCATTTTGATAGTGCTGGAGCCTGGTGTTTGTGCAACAAGCACAGCACATTCACATTGAAAAATTGAGCATCTTCTTCTGTTTCTCACCTTCAGGAGTGGGGCCTTTCAAGAATGCAAGAAATATCACTTTAACCCCCCGCCAAAAAATACCTGCCACGTCAAACGGCAAAATATGAACGATCGACGGTCGAAGTCAAGGAATCGGACTGAACGGTCTGATGGTATAGGTCCTCTTTTGGTTGAAATTCGGTTTTCGGTTACCTTTCTGAGTTACGCAGTGTGTCTAGTTGAAAAATGATCCTCTCTCTTTGGGTCATTTTGGTTACCCGAAGCACACTGACCATTTTGGGCTGCTGAAAAGTGTGGCCACCCAGTTTCCCCTCACAGACGAATGGTCCTATTACATCAGGTATCCTCATGTTTTCAGCATCGCTGCCATGCTCAAGGAAGCAGCTGGTACAGTTGTGCATGAGCGTGGAACTCACTCCAAAAGCCGGCCCACGTTCTGAAACACCTCTCAGAATGTTTGACTGAGGGTCCGTCTGGATTCGGCAGCACATATGTCGGATCCAACTTCGGCACTCAGATTCCGAGTCCAGAGTCGAAGAGCCGCGCCGCCCTTGGATAACTGTTGACGTCGAGTGTCACATGATTGGTCTCTTCCAGTAAGATACCCGTCGACCGCACCAGTTGCCAAGTGCCACATCGGAGGCATGGAGTACCTTTCGATGTCGGAAGTCGGATCCGACTTCTAACTCGGTCAAATCCAAACTTGCCCTGAGGTTCTGACAACATGGATTTTGACTCGAATAGCTTGTTGCATACCATGATTGCGCAAGAGCTTAGGACATAAGGGAAAAACTCAAAATGTTTAGCACTAACGGGAGAAGTTTCAACGGATAGACGAAGGATGTGGCCCCTGTCCGTAACGCACCGACCTTGGGTGTCGCAAACTCGACAATGGCACGAGTTTGCGACCGCTGACTCTATTGCGTGGAAAACGAGCAACGACTATTTGTTTTCTTTGGTGACGATGGCTCTTTTTGTGGGCAGCTTTCTGTATGTTTGTAGAGAAAGTTTTGCAAATTCTAGTGCTAAATTTGTGACTACGGGCGTGCATCACTTGCACTAGCGGTAAAATCATGATTGTGGATGCTCCAAACTACTTCTAAAAGCAGTTATAATGATGGCGGCCTCAGATGCGTAGAACAAGAAGAGCAGGTGGGGGCGGGGGGGGGTGCCTATTTGATGCTCAAAATCTACGTGTACAGCTCACATGTAAACATGTGGCGGCGGTTGTGGTGTATTTGCGCTTTGTAAACCCACAAGCACCTGCTCTAAAGAGGAGACTTTTAGTACACTATCCCCAAGTCGTTCCAGTTCTCTGGTGGCGTCAGGGAGTCGTGCCAAATCGGATGGATGTTTTTGACATGTAGAATGCCTGTGGTCGATGATGTGATAGCGGTTGTGTAATCTATTCATCTAGCTCCTCTGATCCCCTGTTACCGTTGGATGGTCTATAAATCACACAACCAATCCAAAGCTGCGCGACATGATTTGAGGCGGTGAGTTGAATTTTATTTATGTCATTGCTAGCCCAAGCAGCGGTGAATTGTATTTCCAAACTCATCAGTCACATCCTAATCGCTGGTCCTTTGAGTTTGCAGAATTGAAGGCCTAGGAAGTGCCGGTCGAATCTAGATGGTTTAACATTTCTCTCAATGAGCACTGCTTCAAGCACATGGGACTTCCAAAGATCCTCCATCACCATGTCAAGTTAGAGCAAATGGGTGATGAGGCTCTTTAGCCCCGAGAATTTTTGGAAGAAATCTTCATTAATGCATGCTTATTGGCCGGTGCCTGCCATCGCGCCAGGTGTCATCTTGGTGGGCAACGATGGTTGCAAAGGATTTGTCGAGCCTGAGGGTTCCTTCACCGGGTTGGCCATCGAGGTCATCAGTGCTATGCCATTTGCTTTGAAAGCTGTTGTTGCTGCCTCGTTTGCATGAAGAGCGCCATTGATTGCGTGTAGCTGGTCATCCATTGTTGGATTTTTCATAGGTGACTGCTGCTCCTTGTTGGATGTCCTTGCTTCCTTCACCGTTGTCATTGTGAGGTCTGCGATCTTCTGAGTGGTGGAGATGCGCTGAAAACTTGTGTGAGGTTGTCATCTGGTAGTAAATTTGTCAATTGCCCCTCCGACATGTTATTCCAAATGGAGCGTGGATGGTGAATAGGTATAAACTGCTAGGTAGAATACGGTTTGAGAATTTGGGGCACTTGAGCAATTTGTAATGAGCGGTAACTGTACTTCAATGACGTGTCAAAATGACCAAACACATATATACGAGTGTTGAGTTACAAATTCGGAGTCGGAGTCAATGGGGTAATCGTCGAGCGATGCGTGTGGAGTCGCATCGTGAGTGGTCAGATCGGGAAGCTCCGTCGAGGAATTAGGGGGCTTCGAAGATTGACGGTGAAGATGCAAGATGCATCATTAAAAATCTCGATGGATGTTGATGCGGCAAAAAGTCGATTGTAAGATCACACCACTTCTGTTGACGACTCTCAAAAGTTGTCAAAATTGTCAGAATGTTCAAGGAGGAATGCTGGAGGACGAGGACAATTGGCTGAATTGTCCTAGACCGTCGGAGCAAAAAACGGGATCTCGATACGCGGTGGGCTATTTGTGACATGACAGAAATGTCCACTTGGTACCTAACACTTCCTCTCCTTTTAGCCACGACGTCCCAGCACACGTACAGAGGTAGCCCGGTGATGGTGATAATACCTGCTGATTGGATGATCGACGTGGCGGAGGTTGTCGTAAGGTTCCCAGCTGTTATGCGTGGCATCATAGCCATGCCACTTGACAAGATATTCTGTGGCTTTGCCACGTCATCGATGGCCGAGGATGTCCTCAATGATGTACTCGGTGTCCTTGTCCACTTGTACAAGAGGAGGAGGATGCACGTCCCTGCCCGGGAAGCTCTTGTTGGGGTCCCGATAGTGCTTGGGTCTGCTGATGTGGAACACCGGATAAAATTGCATGGTGTCGGGGAAATTGAGCTCCACAACCACGGGGGTTTTTATGTGCTTGATCTCAAACGGTTCCAATCATTGGGGTTTGAGCTTCGAATAGTTGGCTCTGTGGAGTTTGATGTTTGTAGAATCGAGGAGAACTCTGTCGCTGGCGGCAAACTCGTCGTCACTGCGATGTCGGTCGGTTGCTCGCTTCATTGTCGCTTGCGTCTTTGCGAGCGTCCACCGTGTTTCGTCCGAGATGGTGGAAAAATCATTGTGTTGGACGTTGACCGTGGGAATGTTGCTCTGGCTGTGAAGACCGGCTGGTGTGGCCAGAAACTTTCCAAACACCAGTTTGAATGGAATTTTACCCGTTGCGGTAGACGTCCATGAGTTATATGCGATTTTGACGGTCGAGAGTTTGGCTGTCCAATCCGTCCCATGTGGTTTGCATAATGTTCGGCTGTCACTTGTGATGGTTCTCGGCACGCCATGTAGCTGTGCGATGCTGTTTAGAAATAGCCGTTCAGTCCCTTCGGCGGTGACGGTGGTTGTTGTGGGAATGAAGTTGGACATTTTGGAGAACCTTTCGATGGCCACGGGGATTGCGTCATACACCTCGGGTGTGACTGGGAGTCCGCTGACGAAATCCATGGAGATGTCGGTCCACGGATCCGTTTGAATGGGTAGCGGCTACATAAGTCCAGGCTGCCGCATGCGACGGGATGTTTTGCTGACACGTGTCACATGTTTTGCAGAAGTTGGCCACATCAGTGTGCATCTTGTCCCACAAGTTATACTTCACTAGCTTCTTTAGTGGTTTTTCCTCTCTGAGGTGTCCACATGGACCGGCGTCGTGGCACTCCTTGAGCAGCATATGGTGGAGTTCGTTGCTCGGAAGTACAACCACCAGGTGAGTGAATCGTCGTCGTCAATAGGGCGCGTCGTACCAGAACTTGACTTTGTTGTATGCGCCATGTTGATCATAGCCATGTGTGAACAACTACTAAAGATACGGATCTTTTTGCAGTTGAATTGTTTCTGCTTCAGCCATAAATTCCGGTCAGAAGCCGACTGCATCTGCTGGTTTATTTTTCCTGGTCGGTATTGAATATTGTACTTGAATCCGGATTCAAAGAATTACATCCAATGAGTTGGACATTGACTAAGGTTCGACTGCATCTTCAGATGTTTCAGTGCGTGTTGGTCAGTGCGTACAACACATCGACGTCATTCAAGTAGTAATGCCATGTCATAAACGTGTGTACGACCGCCAGCATCTCCTTCTTGTGTACGGCGTACTTGAGTTTTGGTCCATGTAACGTTTGCGATACATACGCGATCGGTTTCTCTCTGCTGCCGTGATCCTATAGGAGAACCGCACCAATGGCTCGGTCGGAGGCTTACATAGCCATGGTATAGTCGATTGTTGGATCGACCAATCATAGGGCTGGCACCGAGGTTAGAGCGTTCCACAAAATGGCGAACGCTTCTTGTTTGCTTTCTCATTGCAACCACTCGTTTCCTTTTTGAGTGAGATCAAAGAGAGGCACTGAAACTCGGGTGTAATCCCGTACAAAGTCTTGGTTGTAATTGCAGAAGCCAAGAAAAATTTGGACTTCCCGAAAATTGGTCGGCATCGGCCAATCAAAGACTGCTGCCATTTTTTTTCCGGATCTATAGAAATCCGTCCAGTGTTAGTGATGTGGCCCAGAAACTCGATCGACCAAAGTCGCACTTAGAGTTTTCCGAAGAATTTCTCTCTTTCTAAAACTTCAAGAACTTTTTGGAGATGTCCATTGTCCTCCTCCGGGGTACGGCTGCACACCACGATGTTGTCGAGGTACACCATGACAAAACGGTGAGGTACGGGTGGAAAATGTTGTTTATCACCATGAACATCACCGGGGCATTCGTGAGTCCAAACAGCTTGACCGTGAACTCAAATTACTCGTAGTGGGTTCAGAACACCGTCTTCTCGATGTCGGTGTCTTGAACACGGATCTGGTGGTAACCGCTACATAAGTCGATTTTGATGAAAACTCGAGCTCCTCGGAATGGGTCAAAAAGTTGGTCGGTGCAAGGGAGAGGGTAGCGGTTCTCGATGGTAGCGTCGTTCAATTCCCTGTAGTCTATGAACATCCACATTTTGCCAATTTCCGTTTTCACGAATAATACTAGTGCGGGATATGGCTACGTGGATGGACAGATGAACCCCTGACCGAGGTTCTCGTCGAGTCGTTTTTTTAGCTTGGTCAGCTCATAGTCATTCATCCGGTGAGCTCCTTGACTTGTGGGTCGGTTTCCTGGTTTCATCTTGATGCGGTGGTCGATGTAGCGCAGAGGTGGTAATGTTTTTGGCAGTTCGTCGAGGAAGATGTCCACAAACTCTCAGATAAAGGGTGCAAACTCCTTGAGAACAATCACAAACTTTGTTGATGCCGATGAGGCTGAAGAGGCTGATGAGTCAGCTACTGCCACTTTCACTTCCTCTATCGGCTCGAGATGTACGTGCGAGCCCCTTGTCGCATACAATGCTTGACCACGTTGAGTGGTATCGAATGTCCCTTGTCGCTTCTGGGTCGCTGCGGTATCTTCTGCTGCTTGCACCTCTGCTGCTTCCGCTATCATCTTCTGCCCTACGCGATGATGTTTGCGTTTGGCACCACTGACTTCCACGTAGATGTCGCCGCTATCTAGTGGACCTGCAGGTTGTAGTGGTACAGAAAGTCATGTCTAGGAACGATTTTGTGGTCACTCATTAGAGAGGACCTCCAGACCGTTACGTCTCGCAAGTTCTCCACTTGCAGTCGTAGTGGTTCTTGAAGTCTTTGTATTTGAAATCTCCAGTTTATGGTTTTTCCTTCAAACACCCCTGGTTCGGTCTGCAAAACCAACTTCCAAACCATACCGTTGCTTACAAAACTGTGAGGGGCCCCTCCATCCAATAATGTTGGTACCGTTTTGCGACTCTTGCAAGCTCGGGGTTTTAGCAGTATCGCCGGTTGGTCGTCCTCGTACCCCTCGTTGAAATCTACGATCTCAGGAACCCTCTGCGGCGTCGTGAGCTGTTCAGATGGACAATCATTCAGCGCAGATCACTCTTCTTGGACAAGAGTCACGCCTTTTGGACTAGAGCTGTACTTCACCACTATTGGCGTGGATGTCTCAAGGTACGAGGTGTGCTGTGAGTATGTTGTGACCCTGTTGAGAGGAGAATCCTTGGACTGGTGGGCCGATGTGATGCCGTTCAATCCCCACGGTAGTGGAGCAGCAATGGTTGTCAACATTACGGCCGCGATCGAAATCTCAACCCCATCGGCTCCAACCTATAGCAACGGTGACCCTTTCCTCAAATGGCCGACCTCGTGGAAGGATATCATGGAGTCATTTATTAAGTGCTTCACAGTGGGTGACATAAGGATCAACGCGCATGCTAAGCTTGGTTGGCTTTGCCAAACTGGCGGCGTCATTGACTACAATCGCAGGTTTTGTGAGATCGTTACCAACTGACAGGGGCTGCTGGCCCGGAGGGACCAGCGGACGTGACTAGAGCTGTTGACCCGGAGGGACCAGCGGACGGGACTAAAGCTGCCGGCCCAGAGGGACCAGCAGATGCGGACGAGGCTAACGACGTGGAGGGGCCAGCAGACGTGAATCGGGCTGCTAGCCCGGAGGGGCCATTGGACGCAACTAGGGCTGCCGACCTGGAGGGGCCAGTAGACGCGACTTAAGCTGCCGGCCCAGAGGGGCCAGCGGACGTGACTGGGACTGCCGGCTCGGAGGGGCCAGCGGACGGGACTCGGGCTGCTGGCCCAGAGGCGCCAACGGACGCAACTGGAGTTGTTGACCCAGGGGGTCGGCGGACGCGGCTGGGGCTACCGGCTCGGAGGGACCATGTGATGTGCCGTCTGGAAGCGGCAGGATGGAGAACGGACTCACCACTCCCCCCCCCCACGATTGGAGGGACATCGACGAGCTGGAGCAAACGAGGTTGTAGGAAAAAACCTCCTCAAAGAAGAGGGCAACACAGGACTCGATGTAGTACCGGAAGGGATCCCAGAAGCACCAGGCTTTGGACTGATGGGAGACACGGAGAAAGGTGCAAGGAAACCTGCGGGGGGCGAGCTTGCCGCCCTGCTGTGGGACGGGCAGCCACACAATGGCCACGCAGCCCAGACACGAGCCGGGCGGAGGTCAGCACGGTGACCGCACCAGTGTTGGTACGGCGTGGACTCACGGGGAAGGGGTCCGTGGGGAATCCGATTCCAGACCCACGTCATGTAGGCCATGGCTTCAAAGTAGAAGCCATCGGAGAGGCCAAATTTGACCTGTATGGTGTGGACGACATCACCCATGGTGCGGTTCCATCGCTCGGAGATGCCGTTCTGGGCTGGTGTGTAAGGCGCTCGCGTCTCGTGGTAGATACCGTAGGATGCGACAAAATTTGTGGTATCTCCCATGTACTCACCACCGTGATCGGAGCAAAAGCGGCAAAGAGATCGACCACACTCGTGCTCCACACGGACAAGCCAGTCCCAAATGGTAGGAGCGACATTGCTGTTATGCCGAAGGTAGGAGACCCAGCGGTAGTAAGAGTAGTCATCTCTGAGGGTGAGGCCATAGCGTCCATGCTCCCCGACAAACTTGATAGGGAGAGGACCCATGACATCGGACTGGACAAGGTCCAAAGAGGCGGAAACACAGAAGAAATAATGAGGGTAGGTGGACTGGTGCATCGTACCCTGAGTGCAATCAACGTAGTCTGTAAGGCACGGCCAGGGGAAAGAGTCCGGGTCAAGGCCCTTGGCCAGCTGGGTGTGGAGCATTCTATCATCGACAGTAGGGTGGATGTGGCAAAGGCGGCGGTGCAAGGGACGTGTGTGCTGCAATGAGAGCGTGCTCGTGACAAACACATGGCCTACGGGGGCCGATGGGAAGGGGACGGAGGGAGGGGAGGACAAACGAGGCACGTGCCACAGGTTGCCATAGGTGGTGGCGTGCACAACAATATGATCGGAAGGACATAACGACACAATGCCAACGCCACGTGAGTGTAGAATATCCATGCTCATGCGGTCAAGGACAGTGATGCACAGGAGGCTGAGCTCAAGACCTAGGACGAAGAGGACATCGGTCACGAAGACATCACCGGCAGGACCACAGAAACAAATGACACCGATGCCACGGACAGGTAATACCTGTCCGGAGCCCGTCCGGACACCGGAAACATCGCCAACAGGACCAAGCACACTGAAGGCCTTGCGAGAGACGGTTATGTGATGCATGGCCCCAGAGTCGATGATCCAGGTCTCTGTAGGGTCCTCGAAAAGAGTCTCAAGATCACTAACAGTCACATGGCAATAAGCAAGAGACACGAATGCAGTGGACGGCTGCACGAACTGAGACTGCCAATCATCAAGCCACATGACGTCGTCATAGAGAGGGGTAGAACAGAGCACGGGAGACAAAAAAACGGACGAGGAATCAGGACACGACCATAGCTCACTCTCAATCATGCAAGACAGGGCAAACGGGCAGGAGATGACGCAACTCGCACTTCCCTGGAGGGGAGGGCAAGGCAGGCCAAGCTAGAGCGCGATGAACTGCTCCAACTGATGCTCACGGGTGGACGGTCCGAGAGTGTAGACTGAGTACGGAGTGACAACGTCAGAGCCAGGATAGGAGGAGGACTGCACCAGTGATGGAAACAAAGGTGCTGACGGCTACGGATGATGCTGTTGCAGAGCTGGTGATGGCGGGATCGGTGTGGCTGTCGGAGGAGTGGAGCTGCTGGACGGGATGGAGGCATCAGGATCGGTGATAGCTACGGTGGTAGAGGTAAGACGATGCTCACGCTGGCGACACATGGTCGTGATGATGCGTGCCTTGTCCGTCAGTAGCAGGCACGTGTACCACTCGTATCTTGGCTGGCTACAGTTGTGACAGACCGAGCCACTTCCACTAGACCCGGTCGGTCGCTACTGCTACTGCGGGTCCTTGCTCTTCTTGCCCTTGCGCTTCTTGTTTACTGAAAACGAGGAGTTGGTGCATGCAGCTGCTACGGGGGAAGCGTCGGCCATGGAGGCGATGACAGGGGAGGCGAGGACCTCTGTGCGCTGGATGCATGACTCCAAATGAGCTTCGTTAATGCTGAGAAAGAGCTCGTATGCCGAGGGCATGAGGGTATCCTAGACCGCCATGGTGGAGAGGATGTCCTAGGTGTAGTGGGCAAAGACGTCGGCGTACGTGTTGGTGGCACCATGCTTGGTGGTCAGGAACGCGACCAAAGGGGGTGGAGTGGAGGTGCCTAGGTGACGAAGGATGTCCTCAGTCCACTGCGAGTAAGAGGTGACCGTATCGGTCTCCCCCATGTCCAGGGAGTTGAACTCCTGAAGCATACGGCTGGTCGTAGCCTCGCTGGATAGGCGATGGGGACGGTTAAGGACGTGCCATGCGGCTACAGAGTCTAGAGTCCCACCAGTGGTGAAGTCATCGAGAAAGGGCTTGATGGCTAGGCGTGATGCCGGAGGAGCGACCGGGACGAGGACGCGTACGGCACGACGAGCATCATGCAGCTGGTCAGCCTGGATGGAGTCGTGAGGGAGAGTATAGTATGGCCATAGGCCCTCACCCTATGCCCAAATGCGGAAGCTAAGCTCCTAGCTCTGGAACTGCTCGACGGCTTAAAGCGGCGGGGATGGGGTCTCAAAGTCCTTTGGCCTGCGACCGGCACCCAGAGTGGGGCCAAGGACTTAAATCACTGCCTGCCGCTGGCGGTGGGTCTATTGCTATGCCAACTAATGTGAGGCAGCAGACACAGTGGGGCTGGCGTGTCTAGGAGGAAGGAAGGGTAGTAGGGTACTGGTGTGAGTCTGTGATGCCAACAACTACTGTGCAACAAGTTGTTGCGTCAGTGCGGCAAGCTGTTGCTGAATGGCGGCCAGGGGGTCGGAGGCACCGGCAACAAAGCCTGTGGACTGCTGCTGCTGGTACTGCTACTGTTGCTACTATTGTTGCTGCTGCTGCTGTTGCTGTTGTAGCTGCTACAGTTGCTGCAAAAAAGGGGGGCTAGGGGTTCCCCCAACAGAGGAGGACCCCTCCTCAATTGGGCTGTTAGCCATGGTGGGTTTTTTTGCCCCTCCTTGTTCCCCCTTTTTTGTGTGTGCTTTTAATGTTAGTAGTGATGTCAATAGTGATGTCAGCCTAGGATGGTTGACGTCAGCAGCTGCTACTGCGCTATCTGCAGGGTTGCTGTTGTATATTGTTTTTTTGTTGATGACATCAGCAGTGATGTTAGTTGTGATGTCAGCTGAGGATTGTTTACATCAGGATCGGGTGTTTCTCGAGCTGCTGCTGTGTCAACTGCAGGATAGCTACTACTGCTGCTGTAGCTACTACTACTACCGCTACTGTTGCTACTGATGCTACCGGTCTGTTGTTGCAGCTACTGCTGCTACTGCTATTGTTGCTGTTGCTGCTGTTGTTGTTGTTGTCGTAACAGCGGCTGCTGCTACGGCTGTAGTTACTACTACTGCTGCTGCTACTACGGCTGCTATTGCAGCCGCAGCAGCTACTACTGTTGCTGCTGCCGCTGAGATGCTGCGTGCTACTACGGCTGCTGTGGCTGCTGTAGCGGCTGTGATGGTGGCTGCAGCTGCTACAGGGCCACCTGTGGGTTGGAGGATTTTTTTTGTGTTCCCTTTTTTTGTTCTTTGTTCGTCACAGCAAGCTTGTTGTTCTCCGTGAGTAGCGAGCTACAAGCACTGAGCTCGCTGCTCGCTGCTTGCAGCTCGCTGCCCGCTGCGAGCAGCTGCAGTTGATGCTGTTGCTGGCCGCTGCTATAGCTGAGTTGGCATACCAAGGCCTGGTCCAACTTGGCGAGAACCCAAATGGTGTCATCCTAGTGCCTGGAAAAAAATGGGGGTCAAGTCAAGTCGATGTCGACGTCAACTCTGATCGACTTAGCAACTCCGGCTTAACCCCCTAAAGTCAGAAGTTGAAGTAAATATGGAAACATACATAATAAGACTTTCAGGAGGCAAAGATCCAATACAGGTCTCTTATGATGTTTAAAAAAGACAAAAATTCTACAGCAAGTATCGTCAAAAACCGATGTGTTTCATTTTCTGTGTCACTCGTTGATGGGGTATTCATTGAATTTGTCCATCCTCACACGCATCAAAATGGCAATTGGACCCCCCCCCTTCCCACCCCTCCAATTTTGATGTGGACAGTGTATTGGGGCGTGTATTTGGCGTATATTACCGAACGAACAAAAGTGTTTTGGCGAGTGTACCTTCCTCGACATTTCAGTTGACCCTCTATTCTTGTCTTCCTGTTTAGTAATGGTTACATTCTAGATCTGAGAATTAGAACATATTTTGACATGACTCACTTATTTGAGGAGACGTCGTCATCTGATACCGATCAAACTACCCTCGAAGGCTTCATTCATACTATTCTCGGACAGAAAGAATTGCATTTTTCAAATATGTTCCACTGTGAACCTTGCGATGTGTGATACATGAGGAAAAGATTCACCATAAAAGACGGTGGCCGGAGTGTGTTCAGAATTTAAGCCCCTCCCCTCCCCCTCAACATGTACATAGGGAGTCTATCTTATTATGTATCTGATAGACCTTGCGTCACGTACGGAAGTGTACAACCGCACATGTCAACCGCATGTTGCTTCTTTGATGTTTCTCTCGTTGAAATGTATTTGTGTATTTTCTTGACTCCTCCTCCATACAATGTCCGATACATTCCCTCAGTTCACTTTCGGTCTTTGGGGAGGAGGGGGGGCGGTGGGCAACACATCGGCGGTCCCTCCCCCCCAAAAGCATAAAAAAATGTGTTTGGTAAATGCATTGGGTAGTGAACCATGCTCAGTATACAAGTTATGGAAATGAATTGCATAAATGTACAGTTCCTGGTTTCCTTGAACAACGTATCACTTTCGCTCCCACCCCCACCTCCCCTCCTCATACCACAGATTGTATGTGGGGAGTGTATCTCGGAGTGTATGTTGTGTGCACGTCTAAGGATACACAAATGTAAAACATTCATGTTTTGTCACAAATATCTCTCGGTTTAATGCATTTGTGTTTGGATGTCTCATCCACCCATATACATTGTCCCATATACTCGTTTCATACAATTTCAGCGTTGGGGGGGGGGATCCCTTGACATCGGTCGGCGATTTACCCCCCCTCCCCACCTTCAAATGCGAGAATGAACCGGGAGATTGTATGTGGACATGCATGTGGTGGACATCACACAATGTACATTAACGTATATTCCGGATTGTCATCGAACGCGATCTCACTCTCGCTCTTGCTCTTCATTATCACCCTCCTCCCTTGAATTCCGAGATTGTACAAGGGGAGTGTATTTGGTTGTGTATGTGGTGTTCGTACTTAAAAATACAAAAATGTGTTACTTGATTGTTTTTTTGGAAAAAAAAATATTTCTCCGTGATGAGAAATCGTATGTATACCTGTTATTCCCCTGGGACATTGTCCCACGAAAGTGTCTCAAGCACTTTTATGTGTTGAGGGGTGGGGGATCCTTTGTACTTCATCGGCCAATCTCCGATCCCCAGAAAATTTTTATTATAGAGTGAACGAGGTCTTGAGTGAGGTGGACAATGCAAAATCGCAGAATCGTTGAACAATATGTGGTGCAAAAATCTCTCTCTACAAAAAGTGAGCTTATCAAAGCTGTTCAATGATGTACATTGACTCTGGCATGGGATTAAAGTATCCACAATATTACAAACTAGTAGGAGTTATGGGAGTGAATCACAAAAAGGACCCTGAAATGTGGATTCGACTATCCCTTGATCGATTCAAGCTGGTGAAAGAGGCAACAATCCGGCTGCCGCAAGAGCGTTAGTCAAGCTGCCGCTCGAGCGATAGTCAAACTGTTGCCCACACATCTTCTGGCCACCTCAAGACACCCTAAAGACGACTGTCTTCCAAGAAGATAACTTCAGTAGTGGCCAAGTTCGCTCACTGAGATATGAAGATTTGTATCTGTGTTAAGAAACTAACCACTTGTGCATTAGAGTCTAGACACATGTCATTTCCACTCAAGGATTGATATGTGAGAAACTTCCATTAACTTTCTCTTTGGTTTTAACTGATATCCAGGTTTTCATCGTGGAAAAGGCGTTCAGACATTAAGTAGTCATGTTAAGTGCTCAATTCTTTAGAAATAAGCAATTATGAAGGTTCATTGAATCGTCCTTGCGTGTGCAATCTGCATGTGCACACTTAGAAGAGTATGTATTGACCATAGATGAATTTCCCAAACATATTCTCGTACTCCCCCAAGACAATCTTACGCTTTCGCATTCACTAGAAGGTACACAGCAGCCTCCCCTTGGTCACCGTTGCCACCGATTGGTGCTTGCACCATCCGGTTGAGGCTAGCACACATCGTCCGGTTTACACTTGATATCAGAGCCACCCTGGGCTCTAAGGTGAAACCATCTATATGGCAACCTCTCCTGGTGAGTGTAGACCACCACCCATCTTGTCACTTTGGCGATCCGTGCTCAAGGCCAACCACGCACTCCGGTGACGAGGCAATAACCTGAGAACCTATTGAGGAAGAAATTACACCGGATGAAAGAATGAATTCATCCAGCACGTCCTCGTTGGCCGTGGCGTTTGACACGCAATGTAAAGTAGCAGCAGCTGTAGTATTGCAGAAGTTTCTAGCCGACATGCAGGCCAAGATGAACCTATTTAAGAAGCAAAATACGTACCTCAATAAGGAGCTCGTGAAGCGTCCAGTACGAACAACGATGGTAGTGCCACCGCACTTGGAGTTACGGTGGGCATCCTGAGCCTGCCCAAGCCGGAGCTGTTTGACCCATTGAAGAAGGATGGGCCAGCTCCACACACTTGGATACTCGGACTAGAACTGTACTTCACCGCTATCAGCATGGATACCTCGAGGTACGAGGCGCGCCGTGACTATACCAAGAACCTGTTGAGAGGGGCATCGTTGGATTGGTGGACGGACGTGATGCAGTCCAATCCACAAGGCAATGGAGCAGCAATGGTTTCCGGCATTGCGGCCACGACCGGAATCTCAGTTACATTGGCTCCAACCTACAGTAGTGGTGACCCTATCTTGAAATTGCCGACCTCATGGAAGGATTTAATGGATTCATTCATCAAGCGCTTCATTGTAGGTGACATGAGAAACAACGCGCATGCCAAGTTATGTTGGCGTCGGCAAGCTGGCGGTGTCGCCGACTACACCCACATGTTTCATGATATTGTTGCCAATTGTGGCTTTCAATCTCATTAATTATGCTTCCACTACACTAATGGCCTCAAGGATGACACCCATACTATTACGGTGATGCACGACATCAACGACGACCTGTCGGGGATGATTACAGCACCAAAGCGGTACGCCTTGCGCGTGCACCAGGCTCAAGAAAACAGCCACAATTCTTTTGGTGGTAGTTACGACAAGGAGGCCAAGAGCAACGACATGTCCATGGAGATCAAAACATTGCAACAGTGCAAGTGCTAAAACTGTGGCAAGCCTGGCCATATTACGCGGGGTTGCTGGAGTCCTAAGAAGGGCGACGGCAAGGATAAGAGGCAAGGGAAGGGAAAGTAAGCCACAAAGGAAGCAAAGAAAGCAACAATGGAGTCGAGAACAAGGAGAGCTAGGAGTAGATGGTGTTAATCCTAGCTCCTCTCCACCCAAACCACCACGTAGCCGCCCATCCGAACACCTTGCAAAGATGAAGGGAGTTTCTAAGGTCAAGGCATGGGATTTGAGGTATGAAGAGGAGTATCCCGCACTTCTCTTGAATGCGTAAGTGAAAGGCATCAAGGAGAAGGTGAGAAATATGCTGGATATTTGGTGCAAGCCACGGTTTTGTGAGTGAGGAGTATGCTTGGAAGTGGGACCTTGCGCTCAAGAGCAAGAAGCAGACAGCTAACCAGGTAAAGGACAAAGTTGAAGTCGGGTACCTGGCCCTTCCCCTCTCTATTTCTATGGGGATGCTTTGCACAATGCCTGTTTCCTAGGTGTGCCCGATGAAGGATTACGATGTGGTATTTGGTCATGACTTCCTCCACAGATATAACCTCACTGTCAAATATAAAGCGCGTACCGTCTCAGTCAAGCCGGAGACAAGGAGTATCCCCTGCCTACGTGGTCCAAGGAAGAGGGACGGAGGAGGAGATTTATGGAGAGGAAGCGTCGCAGCTTACGCCTCGTTAGGAGGAGTTGGTACCTTTGATATTGAACTTGGTGCAACTCATGCATGCGATCCAAAAGGAGCAGACGTTTTTGGCATTCGTACGAGACTCGGAGGACGAAATTGATGAACCAGAGATTTTGGCGTCTCTTGTAGTGCATGAGGTGACTCGTGAGCAGCTAGGGGCCCAAGGCAATTTTTCCTTGGTGCCTGAGGGGCTCTAGAAGGTGTATACAAAGTTCAAGGACATGTTCCTTGACACCCTCACAGCGGGTCTGCCACCAAAGCGGGACATGGAGCATTGCATCGACCTTAAACCTGGAGCACGTCCGTCTGTTCATGCAACGTATCGCATGAGCGACGCATAGTTAAAGGAGCTCAAGAAGCAGCTGACTGAGATGACCGAGTAGGGTCAAACACCTCTCCTCATCTCTTTACCTTTCACCTGTCATGTTTGTGCAGAAAAACACGGGAGACATGCGCATGTTCGTGGACTACTGGGCGTCGAATGCATTGACCATCAAGAACCGGTACCTGTTTCAATGAGCCGCGGAGGTCTTCCATCAGCTCTGTGGGACTCACTTTCTTACAAAGATCGATCTCTGATCTGACGACCACCTGATCCGTATCGCAGCAGATGATGTGGAGAAGATGGCCTTCCGCACCCGCTATGGTCAGTACAAGTTTCTTGTTATGCCTTTTGGGTTGACCAATTTGTCGGCCACCTTCATGGTAGTGATGGACAACATCTTCAAATCGTACTTGGATGTATTTGTGGTGGTGTACACTGACAAGATCTTGGTGTACAGCAGGTCGGCGAAGGAGCATGCGGATCTTGTGAAGAAGGTCCTTGAGATTGTGAAGAAGTAGAAATGTTTTTGTAGAGCTATCTACCTATGTGTGGGTTAGCAGTAGGCAAAGTTGAATTCATTGGACTCAGAAGGATTGTAAGTGGAGTTGGGGAGTTAGCAAACAAGAAGCCTTTGTGAATCTCAAAAGGGCTCTGAAATCCGTGCTGGCAATGGATACATTGGACCTGGCCATTGGTGGTATCCTTTGACAAGAGTTTGGTAACAAGTCACAGTTAGTTGCCTACTACTCATGCAAGTTACATGGCACAGGGTTGAACTATGCCACACATGACAAGGAGATGCTTCCCGTGGTCGTAGCCTTCAAGAACTAGCAGTGCTACCTCGAGGCGCAGAAATTCACGGTCTATAATGACCGCCACACGTCGAAGTACTTCAAGACGCAGTCAAACCTAAGCCAGTGGTAAGCACGTTGGGTGGAGTAACGTGAGTCGTACTTTGACTACGAGATTGTGTATCGGCCGGGTCGCATCAACAGCCAATGCACACTCACGGCAACCAGACCTGATGAAGCGGGTCGCGTCTCCCACCATCCACGAGGATGCCTTCCTTGTGGAGCTCTTCATGGAAGGATGTGAGGCGTATGGGGAGTATGACAATCGGGATTTTTTCTTTGAGGTAGCGCATTAACGATTGCGTGGCATGCAACAGGTGGTGGTTCCTGCGTAACTGACGCTTTGGCAGCTGATTATGGAGTGCCATGACAGTGGCGTGAGCGATCAATTCTTCACCAAAAATACATTGAAGACGGTGGCTCGCTTCTTTTGGTGGCCCACCATGTCGTTGGAGGTGGGTTAATTCTACTGAAATTGTGATGTGTGCCAGCGCCACAAGGCATAGAGGACGAAGACCCCGGGTCTCCTCCAATCCTTGCCCATCCCTCTGCACCCGTGGCAAGACATCCCTATGAACTTCACATCGGGCTTGCCTGAGACAGCGACAGGTCACAATATGGTATTGGTAGTGGTGGATGGCTTCAACAAGATGTCATACTTCAATACGATGCGTGATACAGTAAGTGCGGAAGACGCGGTCCATTGTGAGTACGTGGTGCATCTCCATGATACTTGAATACGTGGTACTTGAGTACGTGGTGTGTCTCCATGGCGTGCCGCGGTCCATTGTGATTGTGACCAGCATTTCACGAGCAAGTTCTGGTGAGAAATCATGAAGGGGTACGGAAGGAAAATGTTGATCAGTTTTCATCCCCAAACCAATGGCCAGATGGAGTAGTCAAACTAGACGCTTCAGCAACTTCTTGGTACACTGGGTGATCTGGACTAGAGTGCGTGGGACCAGTGGTTGCCGATTGCTGGACTGGCGTACAACTCCGCCACATCCACCTCGAATGGCAAGGCACCATTCAAGGCGGTGAACAAAACGATGCCTGCCACACCCCTTGCTTTGCATGTTGCAAGCAACCTGCCCACGGTGGATTCAACAGCACATGACTTCAAGAAATTTTGGATGGCGATGCGGCGTTCATTGGCAAATGCGCAATAGTAGCAAAACCTGCAAGTGGACCACGGACATGCAGACGAAATACTCAAGGTCGGTGATTGTGTGTTTCTCCATAGTGCACACTTCAAGCTTTGTGGGGTCCGATTGGATTAGTTGAAATCCTAGTGGCTTGGTCCGTTCGATGTGCTCGAAATGCGGATGCCTGTGGTGGCATGGTTGGCTCTTTCACCTTCCATGCCAATCCATGAAGTTTTCTAGACCTCCAAGCTCAAGCTCCACCAGGATCCAGGTAAGCATTTCCTTGGCCGTGTTTTGAGCCTCCCCCTCGAGTGATGAGGGTGAGCAAGAGTTTGCGATGGAGGCCATTCTTGACCACTGTCATCATGGACGAGGCTGGAAGCACCTAGTCAAGTGGATGGGCTATGACGTGGCCCACAACTCATGGGAGCATGCCCGCAACTTCAACGTTGGCGGGATGAATGTCATCCTCCAGGATTACCAAGAGCAAACCGGGACGGCTTTCTCCTAAAAGGGAGGGGGGGTAGTGTTGACCATATGGTGCCAACAGCACTGATTACGGCTTTAGGCTTCCTTGAATGTATAATCTGACTGTGTATTCAGAATTTACTAGAAAAGTGGTATGAGATCAATCAAAGAACAGGGTAGATCCATCAAATATTGAGGAAGTTACATCCGGCCAAAGGTTGGACCGGCCAGTGGGAAAACAGGTGACGAGAATTCATCTCCAAGGACCTGGGCTCGACCCTCGGAAGACCCAAAGAGGCTGAAGCTGCTACTTCTTTCCTGTAGATATTCTCCCTCTGTTGTGGCCATGTGTATAGGGCTTGCTAGTGCAGAGAGTGGAGGCGACGCATAGTGAGCGCACATGCCACCAATGGACTGGCGCCATCGCTGCCTTCTCCTCACGTGCACACCTCCCTCCTCTTAGTAATGCCTCAGCTCCACTCAACAGACTAGGATTTGTCTGTTGGCACACCTAGTTGTTTTCTATTTCTATTCCAATGCTTTCCTGGTCTGGCGTACTTTGGTCCGACTTGTAACCTGGTGTTATTTCTTTCATGCCTTGCTAGGTTCCAAACTCAGTTTTAGGTTAGTGTGCTATTGTGGGACTCGAGCGGCATTATGCCCTTGCTGTTTATTGAGCGCCGGTGAGCTCTCCTCGCTGGTCAACGGGTGAGCTTGAATAGCAAGAGTCACGCGTAGGGCTCTTGTCTGCGTGTGTGCAAAGTGATGGCCGGGCGTACATGGCCGCCACTAGTAGCCCGGACCTAACTTCATGGTTCCTTAACCATTTGAGCAAAGAACAGCCAAATTGGATTTGCACGCTTCATCTCATGGTATCAGAGCCCTGATCACAGGACGTGGAGAAAACTAGAGAGCGGGAACAGCGGAATTGAGCGGCGGCACTCCCAACGGTGCTGGAAGTCCGTGGTGGCTTGAATCGCTACAAGTAGGCCATTGTCACCAGAGCAACGTGCGCATGACTGCCAGACCCCTTGCGGGGCTAAGTGAAGTCAGAGAGCCGTGCAAGAGGGGAGGGGGCGATATTCCCACCAAGAGACCTGTCCGCGGACGGATGGCCGCAAACGTGCCAGGTGAAGAGACAAGAGGAAAGGGGAGGGGGGGGGCAGCGGAAGTCCCGGCCCTCTCCCAAAGGGCACATTCCTTGTGGCTGGCCCATCTATTCCATCGACATGCATCACACTACCTAAGTGTGAAACGAAATGGAGCGGCTCTAGGACCGCCAGTGCCGTCGCCCCATGCCCCATGTGGCGCTTACCATGAGGTGCCTCTGGATCAGTGCCGGGTGGCAATGCCGCCCCTGGTGCTAACCAACCGGCCGTCACCACCGGCACTGTCACATGGGAGGAGCTTACCAAGGTGATGGCGCACAAAGACTTGCCGCCACCGCCACTACGTGTGCGACTTCCTCGCGTGGAAATACATCTTCCTTGCGTGGAAGGCAGGATGCGGCCTCGAGGAGCTCTATCTCTCGCCGCCAACCAACAACTCCAATGAGCGCGTCCTCCTATGCGCCTTCAACGCACTCGTTTGCGCCCTCTGCGATGAACAAACATACGCCATCTGCCATCTTTTTTTTTGAGGCAACGGGGAAGACCCAAGCAACCCGCGCAGTGGTGCACCTCGCCCGTACGAGTCACGGGAGCACCTCACCACCCGCCAGGAGGAGAGGGGGATGACGCTGGTCATCTCACTGCACGATTGGTTGCGGCAGTTGTATGCCAAGCCAGGGATACGGATAGCAGAGTACAGGGAAGCAACAATGGATCTCCGCCATCGGATTATGGGGCTCGGCGCCCCGTGCTCCATGCTGGAGTGGTTGGACCCAGTCCTTCTCCACCTGGGAGAAGGACTGGGTCTGATGAATGCACATCACCGCCATCAAGAGTACAGATCTGGCGGAGGTGTTCGAGGAACTCCATTTCTACTAGGACATCCTCCGTGGAGAGGTACGGGATAGAGCCACCCCAGAAGCCAGCGCCTTTGTGCATCAGGTTACATCATCGGCTCCTCTGGGGCCAGATAAGGATGGGGTTGTGGTGGAGGAGGTGGTAGTGGGGGTAGAGGTGCACAGTCAGGAGGAGGGCGCGATGGTCGTGGCAGGGGTGCCGGGGGGCGCACCTGCAAGTACTGCGGGCAACACAATCACTTCTGGTGTGCATGCCCTGAGCTTCTCCACATCATGACTCCTCAACAACAAGCACAGTCCCTCCCACCATCACGTTCCCAGTTTGGCCAGCAGCTGCAGCAGCCAGTGTGGGCGACACATGGGTCAAGTGGAGCACGTGCACCCATACCGTTTTGTGAAGCCACGTTCGGTCCACCCCTGTTTCAGCTGCCACCAGTATACCCCGTGAAGCAGGGGCATCTCCCCATGAACCAGGGACCGTACTACGCATCCCCGAGTTGGACAGTTCCAGTTCCTGCGCCGACATGGGCACAGCGCATCTACACCACGATGGTTGAGGCGCAGCAGCCGACGACAGCACCACACATTGGTTGGACCACTCCTATGGAGCTCCAGCCACCAGAGCCGAAGAGGTATAGTCAATCGTGGCCATTACATGCACTGGTTTTGCAGTGTGTTCCCTGAGTGCGCTCTCTTAAATGAGAGGTCTTTACATCCATACACACACTCCTTCCTTTGTGTATGAGAAGATTGTACTTTTTTCCTATATGGTCAAACAAATATATTTATTATTAGGACCTTAGAGTGTGGGGCTAGTGTATGTGGCAAGTGCACTTAGTTACCATACAAAAGTACACTAAGAATATACTCAATGTGCTCGTTCGCCTCATGTTTCCAAGTACACCTTGATTTTTTGTCTCATGTGGCCAAACAATTCTCTTCTTAGGAAGGTACCCAGTGCGTGGGGCTAGTGTATATGGCAAGTTCGCTCCCTCACTATATAAAAGTACACTCAGAGCGCACTTAGTGCGTTGTTTTGTCTGATGTGTCCAAGCACACTTTCTATTTTGTCTTATAAAACCAAGTGATTGTCTTCTTAGGAAGGATCCCGGTGCGTGGGATTGGTGTATGTGGCCAGTGCGCTTAGTCACCATAGAAAAATACACTAAGAACGCACTCTGTGTGCTAATTTGTCTCATGTGTCCTAGAAAATCTTGTCCTTTTGTCCTACGTGGCCAGACAATTCTCTTCTTAGAAACGACCTCAGTGTGTTAGGCTAGTGTGTATGACAATTGCGCTCACTCACCATATAAAAGTACACTAAGAGTGCACTCGGTGCGTTACTTTGTCTCTTGTGTCTAACCGCATCTCTCCTTTTGTCTTATATGGCTAAATGATTCTCTTATTAAGAAGGACCTCAGTGCGTGGGGCTAGTGTATGTGGCAAGTGCGCTCAGTCACCATACTAAAGTACACTAAAAGTGCACTTAGTGCATTAATTTGTCTCATGTGTGCCATCACACCTTACATATTTTTACATGGCCTATAGATCATTTTCACAGGAAGGAACATAATGAGATAAAATTCTATCACCTTTTTTTCTCATAAAAACGTGTGTTTTTATGCATAACTAGGGTCAATCATGTCATGTTTTTGAAATATTCACCTGATTTAGAAAGTACATCATGTTTGCAAGCTGATGGAAAAATGAGGAGCAGCTTGCAGTATGTTCTATGTGATTTTTATAGCCTCTTACAGCCATAATTTTCTCTACATCGTAGAGATGACCGGAGATTCATGTTGTTTTATCGTTGTGGTGAAAGAAAACAAAACGCGACGAGGCCTGTTTCTTTCTTTCGCTATATGGTTTGCCCGTTTGAAACGTCCAGTGGATTGCTCCGAGAAGCTTTTTCATATCTTCTTGACGGTCGTCTACATGCCAAAGACAGCGTACCGTCATCGTCCCCCGATGTTTTTGTCATGGCCAGTTTTTACGACTGATTCTCCACTTCAGCCCTCGCAAGATGGTCCAGAGATGGTCCTAGTGTGCGGACGAAAGTGCATGTGGCGAGTGCGCTCAAAATGAGTGCAAATGTGCACTTATCACCCACTCAGTGTAACACGATGACCTAGTCGTGGTACAAAATAGGTCACCGACCGTAAACTACCAACTGGGTATTTTTACACCCAAACAGGTAATCTGGGTAAGTCGGGTACTATACCAAATACAATTATCTGCCAGGTCAGGATTTTCCTTTTTGCGGATTGGTTAGTAGTTAGCCTTAGTGGAAGAGGATGGACTGTCCAGGTCCATCCGATGACATCAGCACGGCAGGAAATATCCTGCAACATCCTGCCCTATGACGATACCTTCGGTCGGTGGGAAACGCTCCGGCGCCCACCCCGTGGGATTTTACCCGCTGGTTGAGCCGTCGAGGCCAACCATTCCGTTCCGAGGGCTCTTCCTTACTACTCTACCCACCTACGAACTCCGGTTTGTTACATTGGTAACCAGAGCCAACGACCCTCCCGGGACCAATTGCTTCCGTTGCCTACTCTTCCGGCTCTTTCCAGTCGACGGGCGGACTTTGTTCGCATCTCTTAGGTGATTCCGGTCCGGCTCGCACTTTTGCACCGGACAACTTCGAGCGAGCAGTCGGGACTGCCGTGCGAAGTCGACCGAGGCGAGGCGAGCCAGATGAACGCCAAACGCCATTGCGCAATCAGCCATGGCGCTAACCCGCCATGGCGCACTTCGACGGCGTTCTAAGGCAGCGCAACGGCTGCACGAATCAGCAGCGCTGAGCGGTTGCCCTGCGCCCGCTCTCCTCTTGCTTCCAAACTCGACAGCTATGGGCTACAGAACAAATATTTTATTTCTGTCTACTCCTAGTCCGCGCCATGGCGTCTCCGCACGCGCTTCGAGTGCGATAAGCGGCGCCGCTATTTCGCGATGCAAGAACGAAACAGGTGGCTTGCGCAGCCGATTACCTCTTCAAAGGCACTTTCACGCCGTCCTGAGGGGCTAAAACGAAAAAAATTGTTTCTAACCACCCCGACGCGCGAAAGGGCGGCATGACAGGGTCTGCCGCCCCCTGCCTCCGGACTTCCTGGCAGGAAAGCCCTGCTGGCGCCGCCAGCAGCGGCGGGAGCCCTGCTGGCACCACCAGCAGCGGCATTCGCCCTGCTGGCGTGCCCAGCAGTGGCGGGGGCCCTGCTGGCACCACCAGCAGCGGCATACGCCCTGCTGGCGTGCCTAGCAGTGGCGGGAGCCCTGTTGGCGCCGCCGGCAGCGGCATACGCCCTGCTGGCGTGCCCAGCAGCGGCGGGAGCTCTGCTGGCACCACCAGCAGCAGCTGACGCCCTGCTGACGCTGCCAGCAGCAGCGGGAGCCCTGCTGGCACCGGCAGCAGCGGCTGACGCCCTGCTGGTGCTGCCAGCAGCGGCATACGCCCTGCTGGCGTGCCCAGCAGTGGCGGGGGCCCTGCTGGCACCACCAGCAGCGGCATACGCCCTGCTGGCGTGCCCAGCAGCGGCAGGAGCTCTACTGGCACCGCCAGCAGCAGCTGACGCACTGCTGGCGCTGCCAGCAGCGGCGGGAGCCCTGCTGGCACCGCCAGCAGCGGCTGACGCCCTGCTAGCGTGCCCAAACAGTAGCGGGAGCCCTGCTGGCACCGCCAGCAGCGGCATACGCCCTGCTGGCGTGCCCAGCAGTGGCGGGAGCCCTGCTGGCACCGCCAGCAGCGGCATACACCCTGCTGGCGTGCCCAACAGTGGCAGGAGCCCTGCTGACGCCGCCCGCAGCGGCATACGCCCTGCTGGCGTGCCCAGCAGTGGCGGGAGCCCTGCTGGCGCCGCTAGCAGCGGCATACGCCCTGCTGGCGTGCCCAGCAGTTACGGGAGCCTTGCTGGCACCGCCAGCAACGTCATACACCCTGCTGGCGTGTCCAGCAGTAGCAGGGGCCTTGCTGGCGCCGCCAGCAACGGCATACGCCCTGCTGGCGTGCCCAGCAGTGGCAAGGGCCCTGCTGGCACCACCAGCAGCGGCATACTGGCACCGCCAGCAGCGGCATACGCCCTGCTGGTGTGCCGAGCAGTGGTGGGAACCCTGCTGGCACCGCCAGCAGCGGCATACGCCCTGCTGGGGTACCGAGCAGTGGCGAGAGCCCTGTTAGTGCCGCCAGCAGCGGCATACACCCTACTGGCATGCCCAGCAATGGCGGGAGCCGCGCGGCGTGCCTTTCCGCGCGGCCTCACGGGAATGCAAAACAAAGTTTTATGTTTTTGTTCATTCCCGGGCTGCGCCATGGCGTTTGTCCGTGCACTTTGAGCGCGTCTACCGCGCTCCTCGCTCTGGGACCCCCCCGTGAGGAAGTAGGTCCTCCTGACCACGTTTGCAGGCCTGACCGGCCATACACCTACTGAACGTGCCAACAGATAACAATGAAACTCTAGTGGTTGCGGGCCACCAGAGACTGAACGACGCAATGTTGGCATCGCCAGGGGCTGCACTCACATCGCCAGTAGCAGCGGCAACGCCCTGCTGGAGCGGCAACGCCCTGCTGGGACGGCAACGTCCTGCGGGCATGGCCAAGAGTGCTAAGGGCCTGCTGGCGCGGCCACCAGTGGCACACGCCCTACTTGTGCTACCAGCAGCAGCTTAGGGCTCTGCTGGCACGGCCAGCATTGGCACACGTCCTACTGGCGCGAACAGCAGCCGTATACGCTCTTCTGGCGCTGCCAGCAGTGGCTGGGCCGTGCTAACACAATGAGTAGTGGCTGCCCGTGCTAATACGACCAACAGTGGCCTATGCATTGCTGATGCAACGCCACATGTCCTGTCGGCACCGTTACAGTGGCACACACCCTGTTGCCGTTGCCAGCAATGGCAAGGGTTGCATTGGCACCACCAACAGCAACGACCGCTGGTGTTGCCAGTAAGGTCGCTGGTGCAGTTGTAACAACTGTCCTGCTGGCATTACACGCAACAGCAAGAGTTTTGTTGGTATCGCCAACAACAGTGGGAGCGGCACTGGCACAGGTACTACTAGCAACGCCAGGTATCCCACTAGCGCTGTCTACAGCCGCACGAGTGGCGCTTGCACCCCCAGTAGCAGCAGTCACCTTGCTAGCATTGTTAGCAGCAGCCAGGACTGAGTTGGCGTTGGCATCGCCAGTAGCGGCCTGGGGTACGCTAGCACCGCTAGTAGCAGCAGATGCTCTGCTGGCATTGCCGGCAGCGGCAAAGGCTATGTTGTTACCAACTGCATTGGCCTATGTCATGTTGGCCTTGCCAATAGCTGCAGCAACAATGCTAATACCAACATCTGTAAAACCTTACGTTCAACCTATTGATTCTCCCCAACAGACGATGCCACTGTGCTGCTTGAAAACACGTCGATCACAATCGAATGGCTCCAAGGACTAGGCACGATGGGATTGCTTTTAAAAGCAAATGCCAGTGAGCACCTCTCTGCACACCTCCCTCCTCACACTCCTAGGTCAATGACCAAAGGTTGAGCATGGGGATGAGATCAGCAGTTGCGAGAGGACCGTATGGTACCTCAACGCTGATCTAAATTGCTTTAAGCCATGAACGACACGAGCAAAAGAACCAATGAGAGGAATGGCATTGCTGAAAGCTCTAGCTATTGCAAAACCACACCTAGTGGCACTGCCAGCTGAGTTAGCCAGAAGGTCCACTGGTCAAACATCCTGTCCCAAAACAGGTCATGGCCAATGGATTACGATCAATCTGGGTCGTACGTCTGGCGTAGCATGCCTTGTAGACAACAAGGCACACCACGGCATTTCCAGTCGGTTACTCCTTTAGACAACAGGGGTCGACGTCATTGAGTACAATGTCAGGGGCAAAACTTGCACCCTAGACACATTCCTCACATTGGAAATCCTGGAGTTGTACTCATGATGGTGGTGATTCCTAGCAATCCCACCCATCCACGCGTAGTGCCTTGTGCATAAATCCTACAGGTTGACTCGTGCACCGAGCATCCTTGATGTGCATGCTTTGGTTACGTGAACCACATGTGCGCATACACAGGCTCACGATGCATGAAGTACAACATCAAAGCGACCTCAGAAGGCATTGTATGAGTCGCTATTGGAATAGACAGAGTTCCTCGTGCCAAGCCATGTGCTGCAACATGATGAACGACAATGCTCAAACGCATGTCAGTAATGGTAAGGCAATGGACCAGATTGCATGTTGCTCATGTCAGCAGATTCATGCGTACACGACAATGGCCCATGAGGCTCTAAGCTCGTGATACTGACACATGCAATCGGTGACCTTCACGCTTGAAGGAACGTCATGACTTGACACCATTCAGGTCATGTATATTGCCTCTCTCTCTCTCTCTCACTCTGTCTTCTATCCTACATGTACAGAGTACACTATGGGACATGTTACAGGCCAGCCATCCCAATGGCGATACACCTGGTCATGTAGTTTACTTGACAATGCGTCAACTCACTTGTCCGTGGCATCAAATATCCGGCATGTGCCTTGGCTGCTCGTCAATCCTGAGTTCAGGTGGATGCAAACTTCTATCCAAGAAGGCATCATCTTCCAACACCGATTTGGTACAAGGCCACAAAGACGGTCAATAGAGCTAATGCTGACGGGTTTAATCAGGGGCATGCTCTTTACGAATCATAACACCTTAACATGCTCAGTCAGAGCAAGGTGTTATACAGCAAAAGGAGACATGGTTGTATTCCCATGTTCTTTCTCTGTTTGATCCATGTTACAACATGGATGAGGGACATTGTTGAATGTGTCGTGGAATTTCATGGCCATATACACAATGAATTACGATGCAAGGAGGAAAGCTTCCACCTTGTCTCTACTGTGAGGGTTTCTCTTACCATGCTGCAGTCCACATTGGACTATGATGGTCAAGATGGTCAAATCTCAACCATGTTTGCAAGCATGGAGACAGCATGGTTGAAGAGCGGCAAGAGGGGTCTGTACTCACATTGTGACACATGCCACCCCTGCCATCAAGATGGATGTTGGATGAATCATGAAGAGCAACACTCCACGTGTCAGGTGCTTCATGATCCTCGATCTCCTACACTAGAGCTAGGGCTCGGGAAGATGATGTGCAGAGTACTATCAAGGACACTCACCACCATGGCTCTATGCCACTACTAAAAATGCACCAAGGATGCTCATGCTCGCCATAGACATGGCAAGGTGAAACCTAGCATGGTCCAATTACCGGCACATTTGTACAGACACCTCTATCAATGGTGCCATCTACCCAACATCCAAATCATTGCAGCTGGCTTTTGGGCTAGTATATCTGCAGATTTGAAATCACTCACACCCCCTCATTCTGTTATGCACAACACGGGTGCTTAAGTCATTATTCAGATGACATTCACTATACCCGAATGTGCACTACTGGATTCCCTATGGATCCAGTCGGCAGTTGCTCATCTACAGAGCAATGTTTCAATTCCATGGGATATACATGATGCCCTTGGTCACTCATCAGCAATGGGCGCAGTGCCTGCTTTACGCACTGGAACCAGGTCGTAATCTGGTAACATAAGCATGGTTATGTGGTTACATAACAACATCATGTTATACAACCCAATGAGATTCTCATTAAATGACGATATTTCGTCAAAATCATGATGACATGGTCTACCCATGAGCACACTCTGGTGTTCACCGTTGGTTGCAGACAACCTCGGGTGACTAAAAGCACCGGATGTAGTCTTCTACGGCAATGATCAATGATCAAGGGTCCACATATTGGAGAAGTGTACTTTGGTACCAATGCTCTCCAACGCTGTTCTTGGGACATCTCCCGGATGTTTCGAGAAGCACGGGGCACCCCTGGATATTTTATGTGCTCCTTTAAGGATCGACACGTACCCTTGGACATACCTTAATTTTGTGCAAGCAACCACAAACCATACTAAGGAACACGACATTCCAACTTCTATTTACCCTTACAAGTATGGGATAAATCTATGGCAAGTTGAAGTTGGATGACATTGCTCGAGTTGTCCGAGTGTGACCACCTTCCTTGAGTGATCATACTTGAAGTTCCCAATTTTTATGGTAATGACCCATTTCACACATTTAGTCATGCTACTGATGTGTCCGGGTAATTCTGAAGTACTTGTGCAAAGCACAATTACACAGAATACATGTGGCATTTTGTTATCCATCTCTTCCAACAGTTATAACGTCAGATTTTTGGGGCTCACCCACCGCGTTACTCAAGACTGTACACTTGGCACCTTCGCAATGTGCGATGAACACTCTTCTGGTATAAGATGATGGGTTGTGTGTCCAAGCATATTCACACTATCTGAGATTATCTCCACACGGTAGAAAGTCCTAAACCACACAGCATCCGATGGTACCCACTCGTCCATCGAGTGCGGCGTCGGCAGGCTTCAGGTACCTTCCGTCTAGGTCTCTGTATTACCAAATGACAGTCTCATCCGTCATCACACTATGGTAGACACGTGTTCTGGGAGACCTATGCTGTGACAACTTCATGTATCGGACACGCTTGGCACTGTCTCATACAATGCAAGACCATGTGGTATTCAATGTTCAGTTGGTCCGTAAGCATCGTCACATGACATGTTTACACTTGTTTCATGGCGCCGACACCGGCCACCATGTCAGTTTTTGAGCCAAGAGCTCCATCGGGAATGGTTTTTCAGCCAACCCAACTGAACTGGCTATAGTAGCCACATGTGGACCTGACCACATGCAAAACTTCCCTGAGATTTCCTTGGTTAAAACCCTAGTGGAGGATGAGATTTAGTTTGACTGACCACGCCCCCGGGGGTACCACCCTGGCGTATGCCCCACGAAGAGAATTTTCCTTCGGGAACGGTGGCACATTGTTGCGGCCCGACAAGTATTTTCCCGGGCACTTGTTGCGAGGACGCTCCTCAGCAAAAGGGGGAGGACGCTTCGCTGCAATTCCAAGGCTGAACACCCACAAAGTCCACCAGGAAATTCATTTTCCAACTCACATCTTTCTCTTCGATGTCCAGCATGAAAACCCCATGCTCAAGCATGGATGATTTTGTCGCTGTGTCAACATACAATGAGCAATGACTCACCAAAATTAATGCACGAAGCTTCGTTGATCGTCAAGCATCAACGCCACATGTACATGGACCCTCTTGTGGATCCTCGTGATGGAATGTCTTGCTTCGGTATGAAGCTGACACATACTTACATCACAAGGAAAGATGAGCATGTAACATGGATACATGCACTGGCAAATACAATGTGCTCGTATAGCACGTCTCACACAACTTCCTGTGGACACAAGCGTCATGTTGACATTTCAACCGCTCTTTGTACCTTCCCTACGTGGTTGGTTTATTGAGTGAACCTCTTTCTCTTGCAAACCGAGGACAGTTTGTAGCTAAAGGGGGAGGAATGAAACATGATGACCTAGTCGTGGTACAAAATAGGTCACTACCCCTTGGGTAGAACCGACCGTAAACTACCAACTGGGTATTTTTACACCCAAACAGGTAATCTGGGTAAGTCGGGTATTATCGCAAATACAAATATCTGCCAGGTCAGGATTTTCTCTTTTGCGGATTGGTTAGTAGTTAGCCTTAGTGGAAGAGGATGGACCGTCCAGGTCCATCCGATGACATCAGCACCGCAGGAAGTATCCTGCAACATCCTGCCCTATGACGATACGTTGCTCGGTGGGACACGCTCCGGCGTCCACCCCATGGGATTTTACCCGCTGGTTGAGTCGTCAAGGCCAACCATTCCGTTCCGAGGGCTCTTTCTTACTACTGTACCCACCTACAAACTCCGTTTTGTTACACTCAGTGTGCCACAACCTTATTCCAAAATGACTGCATCGCGAGGAATTATCTTGCATTTCAAACAGAAACCATCATAATTTGTAATCTGATATCCACGTCGAGATACCGCAAACCTTGATTCTGCGAGGTTTAACAATCGCCTTGCAATGTTGTTTGAAGGTGCCTTCTGTTTTTGTTAAGATCGCCTAATTCTTTTGGGAACCTCTATAAACCTTTGCAAAAAGTGAAAAGTTTGAAAAATAACCGCCTGCTCTCCAGAAACGACAGAAGCTCTTCTTGTCCTGAATATTTTGGTCTTCGAGCGAGGTGGTAATTGTCTGAAATAACCAACACCGCAAACTGTTGCGCATGTTGAATGTACAAAATCGTACACCGAGTGTATGATAAGTGCACTTTGTCACACAAAGGGATTGCACTGACCCATATACACTATGGCTCGCATTGGGGGGGGTCTTAGCAATGGGGCGAGTTCCTCCTTGCACTTCCGATGGCAATGGGTCAGCTTATCTAGCTTGTTGCTGGCAGACCTTGACGGTCGTCAATCATCAACGTGAGACAACGACCTGTCGGCCACACGATCGGATATACTTGAGGTGCGCTTAATGCGCCTTTGCGAGGGCTTTCAATATCTTGGACAGGTAACGAAGGAAGAATGTTATATGTTTTTTATACAAGAAACTTTAATACAAACGTATCATAACCACTAAAGTCAGAGAGTACTATAGGTATACTAATGGATAATGTGTTTCACTCTTGAAAAAGAAAAAACAAAAAACAATGTGTTGGAAAACAAAATAGTGATCACTCAAAAAAGGAATACCATATTGGGAGGAAAAGGGTAGTAAGAAAGAGAGATTAACGGAGGAAGAGAGAGAGAGAGAGAGAGAGAGAGAGAGAGAGAGAGAGAGAGAGAGAGAGAGAGAGAGAGAGAGAGAGAGAGAGAGAGAGGGAGAGAGAGAGAGAGAGAGAGAGAGAGAGAGAAAGAGAGAGATAGAGAGAGATGTAAAGAGAGAGATTCGGATATAGTTACAAATGGGAGAGGTGGAGAAAGAGATATATACATATATATATATATATATATATATATAGAGAGAGAGAGAGAGAGAGAGAGAGAGAGAGGAAGAGGGAGAGAGCGAAAGAGAAAAGAAGAGGGAGAGAGAGCGAGAGGGAGGGAAAGAGAGGTACAGAAATAGAGGGATAAATATTGTCTGAGAGGAAAATAGAGACTACAAGGATAGACAAAAAATATGCGATCGCACTATTTATGTACACTCATTGTAGAGTGCATGGTATTGGTGCATAGTGTTGGGACGCGCTGAAGGAGTGCACTAGAAATCTAGTGCATGATTTCCCCACCATTGGGCATATATGGAGTGGACAGCCGCCAGGTCATTGGCTTGGTTACAAAAATGGCACCACTTCACACACACACACTCCCCATGCATGAATAGTTGTACGACACCGCTGCTTCACATGACATGTCGCCGCATCGCTAGCTCATTGCTTCTCGCATGCTGCACCTGATGTGTAAGGGGTAAAAGCTGGGTCTAGGGAGGTGCTTGCGGTTGAGGGGTTGGGGACTGTGGCACTTCAGGCACCAGGGAGGGTGATCTGGTTGACTAGTGTCCTGTACGTACCCAGACTAAGAGTGAACTTGTTCTCTGGTGGTCAGCTCGATCGTCAGGCCAACGTGTCCTCTGTCTGTTGACATGGTGTGCCCCTTGCTATGAGTGCTGTTGCTCGCACTCCCTAGTTCAACCACTGGGGAGTAGTGGAACACCTGATCTGACTTTAGATTTGGAGTTTTTAGATTTTTCCATGCAAGATGGAGCTTTGAATCGCTCGATTTGAGTGAGTATTCAGATTGTTAGCCGAGCCCAAAGTTCGGGTGTTTGGCGGATGGAATCTGGTACCCTTCATGGGTGGCGAGATTATCCACCGCCAGTGATCCGAGTTCGTCTCCAACAAGCTCCAAATGCACCAGGGCTATAAAGGAAGTGACTAGAGGGACTTCCTTGACCAGAGTGACCTTCTCCTTGGCTTCAGGGCGAGGAAAGGTGCTTTGACGGGTCATCATCGAAGAGCCTCCCGTTGCCTAGCGAGCAAGGCATGGTGGGCGGCTCCACCAAGGGTTACTTCAATGGCCGTAGCAGGGGCTCTACTATTCCAATTTAGGTGTACTTGGATGCGTTGGAGAGCTTAGATCACAAGCTATAAGGATCTTATGTAATCTTACTATGCTAAGTAACAAAGACGTGTTTCGATTCAGTTCTACTGAATGCAACGTGTTCTGCCCAGTCCTATCTGTGATCCTTGTCCTCCACACTCTTCACCAAAGGTGTCCATTGGCTGCCCCAAACATTGGTAGCGTGTACCAGTAAGAGCTAGGCATCCTTGAGGGTACCTCTACTCCCTCTAGTGCCAAAAAAAGGTTATGGACCCACATGCCTAGAAAGGCCGTAGCTCTACAACGTTCAAGCTACCACCGCGCGCCATGGCACCGACCGAGCAAGAGAGCATCGGCGCCGTCTCGAAGTTCGATGGGCTTGGCTTCCCCTTGTGGCGGTGGGAGTTTGAGGTCTACCTTGATGAAAAGGGCCTGCTTGAGCTGGTCAATGGTAAAGAAACTGCCCCTCTGGATACCGCGACGCTGAAGGAAGTGGACAAGTAGAAGAAGCACAATAAGAAGATGCTTGCCTTGCTGGTGTATGCGCTTGCTCTAACGCAGTGTTCACTCGTTCAAGGATGCACGGAGGCCATAGAGGCTTGAAAAAAAACTCTGCACCATCTATCAATCCACCAACCTTGTTAACCAGCTCTTCGTCTTCAAGAGGCTCGTCACCATCCGAGCCAACAAAGGCGATGACATCATGGAGATCCTGCAACAGATTGAGTCCTTGACTGCAAAGTGCGTAGCCAGCGGGTGGAAGGTCGACCCTCAGCTGCAAGCCATGATCCTCCTCCTGGCCTTGCCGGACAATTGGAGTCCCATGATCACCATCGTAGGCGGGTGGTCCGCCGATGACCTCAAGTACCCGAAGGTGGCTGAGTATGTCCGCAATGAATGGATGCGGCGTGGTGGGAGAGAGAGTGGGGTAAGATCAAGTTCCACCTATGTCATCCGTCCTCAAGGTGGAGGAGGAGGCAAGAAGGGGAAGGGTGCCAAGTAGGGTACCAAGAAAGATGACAAGAAGGGGGAATGCTATGCGTGTGGCAAAGAAGACCACTGCGCACGCAACTGCCCCAATAGGAAGTCGGACCAGCCGGGGAAAGTTGGAAAGAAGGACGACCGTACAATGATGGCAAAGGAGTCCACCAACTTGACAGATCCAGGAGTCTCCGTGACCGACTCTGGATCGGGCCGCCACACGCAATGCAAGCAGGTGGAATTCGTCACCTATGGCACCTCGGAAAGGTGCATGACAGTGGCCAACGGCAAAACAGAGTTGACTGCCGGTGAAGGCAGCGTTCGCATCGAGGTGGATGTAGACGGGGAGGCTGTCACAAGCACAATTCACGACATGCTCCACATGCCCAACTTTGGGACAAATCTGTTGTCAGTGAGTCGTCTTACCAACAAGGGGCTCGAGGTACTCTTCAACAAGAAGGAGGCCATCATTCAGAAGGAGGGGAACGCCAAGATGATTGCACGAGGAAAGTGAGAGGATGACTTGTACCTGCTACGTGAAAAGATCCTTGGCAGCCGAGTGGGGTCCAGCATTGCCCACCTCACAAAGAAGGACGATGGAGACTTGGACCTGTGGCACCACCACCTGTGTCACATCGCTCTCTCAACTGTGAGGGACATGGAAAAGAAGGAAATGGTATAGGATTTTGTGGTAAACACCCTCGACGTAGCCAAGAATGCGGTGTACGAGCCATACGTGGTTGGAAAAGTGACACGGCACCATTTGATGCCAAAGGAACGCGTGTATCGACGAAGTTGGAGGTAGTACACACGGATGTGTATGGACCATTTGAGCCATTCATTGGTGGGGCATGCTACTTCGTCACCTTCATTGACGATCATAGCCGCAAGATCTACCTCTAAATCATCAAGAGGAAGAGCGATGTCTTGTCGTGCATGCATGAGTTTGTGGCGGCTGTGGAGTGGCACACTGAGTTGAAGGTGAAGGCGTTCCAGAGCGACAACGACGACGAGTTCAAGGGCTTCTTGGCATAGATGAAGATCAAGGGGATTGAGTGGAAGGAAACTATGCCACATTCTCTGCAGCAGAACGACATCACCGAGAGGGCGAACCGTACCATCCTCAATATGGTCCGGTCCATGTTGAGTGATGCCGGCCTCGCACAGTGGTACTGGGACGAGGTGGCACGTAAAACGACGTACATCATGAACCGGACGACGACAAAGCCACTAAAAGACGCAAAGTCCAAGTTGTGGAAGACGCCACAAGAGGTGTGGAGCGGGAGGAAGACAACCGTGGCTCACCTCCGCACACTTGGTTGCATTGTACATGCTGGCGTGTAGGCACGGGAGGGGCGGGGCAAGCTGGACCCGCGAACTCGCCGATGCATCTTCGTCGGGTACGAGAGTGGGAGCAAGGCGTACTAGCTCTTTGACCCGGGAGGCAGAAGATCGTGAAGAGTCACGATGTCACGTTTGACGAGGACAGCCATTGGAAGGACAAGGACACGGGTCTCTCCAAGCGTGGGGAGTGGCTGCCACTCCTTGAGGGGGGGACGCCGGAGGACGCAAAAGAGGGTGACGACCTAGCAGCTCCAAGAAGCGAGAACCATCCGGGGGATGTGGGAGCGGCTGATTTGCATTCAGCCGAGGTGGATAATGAGTCCGAAGCGCCGGGAGCAGTGGAGCTGAACAAGGAGGCGAGGAGTGAACCTGCATTTCCACTGTCCCCGAGAGAAAGGGAGCAGGCAAGGGGTGCGAGTGGCACCGTGAGGGGGCAGCAGGAGAAGTAACAGCGGCAGCAGCAGCAACAGCCTCAACAACAGCAGCCCCAGAGAAGCGAACATGCCAGGAGGACAGCAAAGTGGTTCAATGCCACGGAGGGCATCTGGACCGGGCTCGCTCGAGCGTTCTTTGCACAAGAGGAGCCCGAGAATGTCAAGGAGGCATTGCAGCGGAAGGATGGGACTAAGTGGGAGGGAGCTATAAAATCTGAGCTCGCAGCCGAGGTTGCATCAAATCATGGTCGTTTACCTGGATGACCTCATTGATGGATATGAGGATGCCGGAAAGTGAAAAAAATAGGTTGCTTGATAAAAATCATCTGACCTGACATCAGCATACAGGATATTTCACAGGTTCTAACACACTTTGTGGAACTCAATTCAGAGTCCGTTTGAGTGAGATATGAATTTCCAAAGTTTGGAGATCATGGGTCGGGTTCAAGTGACAACCTGAGCACTTTGAGCTCAAAAGGCAGCAAGATTATTGGCCAGGACGGCTCAAAAGGCAGCAAGATTATTTGCATTCTCTAAAAACCTACATTCGCTTCCATAATTTCTGTCTGTGCAACCTACAACTCCCTCTCACAAACATTTGGTCCTACCTAGGCGGCTCTTGGTGAGCCTGATCACCTCCCTGAGGGTTGTCCCAGTTTCCATCAGTGGTATCAAAGCTATAACAAGGCTTTCCCTCATCCTTGAGGAATTCCTTGCACCCTGTTGTGTGAGAGAGTCGTTTGTGGGTTGAAAGTTGCACTACCATGGCGACATCCGCTTCTGTGGTGGCCAGCGTCAACATCGCCAAGTTCAAAGGCAAGAACTTCTTCAACTGGAGCAACAACATGAAGATAGTACTGATGGAGAAGGGTCTGTGGAGCCAGGTGGATGAGAAGGAGAAGGAACCACCAGAAGCTCCCTCTCTCCTGGCGAGGCCTGTACCTATTGCGAGAAGTGTGACCGTGCCCTCGCCACCATCTACCTCCACCTTGCTGAACGGCAGCAAATCCTTGTCCGTGGCATCCTCACACCAAAGGAGGTTTGGAAAAAGCTTGAGTCCACCTATGCTTCTAAGTCAATCATCATGAACATGCAGCTACGCCGTCGCTTTCATACTGTGAGGATGGATGAGTCCGGATCCATGATTGACTACATCAACATGGTGAAGTCTCTCTCTGACCAGCTTGCTGCAATTGAGGACCCTTTCAAGGAGCGTGTGCTCATGCTAACCATCCTCTCTGGCCTTCCTAGCAGCTACACTCCTCTCATTGTTGCACTGAACCAGCGCGGTGACAAGCTCTTCCTCAACAATGTGGAGGAGAGCCTGTTGTTTGAGGAGGAGCGGCGCAAGGGAGAAGAGGACGGAAGTGGACTGGACATCGTTCTCATCACCAACTCTGGTCATGGGGGTGGTGCTGCACCAACCAGGGGTAACGGCGGAGGAGGGAAGAAGAAGCCGGGCCATTGGGCGTGCGAATGCGGGAAGAAGAAGGCGGACCTTGCGGCTGGAGTGGGAGCGGGAAAGCAATCCGAAGCTTCCACGAATGCAGCAGATTGGGAGAGTGGATTTGTGACCACCATCTGGATCCTGTACGTCTCTGACTACACCGCCTTGTTTTGGATCATCGACTCGGGAGCTACGCGGCACATGACATGTTGCCGGGAGTGGTTCGTTGTCTACACCACCCTTGAGCCGCATCGGGTGTACATGGGATACAACCATGTGTAAATGGTGGTTGGGGAGGGTGAGATCATGTTTTGTGCTTTCGTTGAGGGTAAGCACGTGGAACGCCGTGTGAAGGGGGTGCTCCATGTTCTGGGGCTGCCAGCTAACCTCCTCTCTGTCTCATCTCTCATCTCCAAAGGCATGCAGGTTTGCTTTGAGAATGGTGGCTGCACCATCTCTACCCGTGCAGGCCGTGTGCTTGCAAAATCGAACAAGGAGGACGGACTCTACCGTCTCTATGTGGCATTGGAGAGGGAAGCCGACTCAGCGTTGGCGGCGAGAGAGGGAAAACATGACATCGGCCTGTGGCACCGCTGGCTTGGCCACCTCGGCTATGGTGCAATCATCTCCTTGCAGCAGATGTTCCACGGCCTGGAGCTCAAGGGGGTGAAGCAGCCTGGTGCATCGGCTTGTGAGAGCTGCATTGAAGGGAAGCAAGCCCGCGCTCCTTTCACGGAGGAAGAGAAGGGGGATGCTGAGCTTCTCTCACTCGTTCACTCTGATTTGTGCGGTCCCATGCCATCTCAGTACTTGTCCAGCAAGTTGTACTTTGTCACATTCATTGATGAAAAGTCGAGGAAGACGTGGATGTCCTTCCTGACTGGAAAGGATGAGTGCTTTGATGCTTTCAAGGTGTGGATTGCTGATGCACAGAATGAGAGTGGCAGGCGGTTGAAGGTGCTTCGCACCGACAATGGAGGAGAGTACCTCCCCAACGACTTTCGCAACTTCCTCAAGCGTCGTGGGATCAGGCACAAGGCCACCCCGCCTGGAACACCGCAGCTGAACTGCGTGGCTGAACCCGCGAACCGTACGCTCATGGAGCGTGTTCAGAGTATACTCCACGACGCGGAGCTCCCGCCATCCTTTTGGCCGGAAGCGGTCAACACTGTTGTGTACCTAAAACACCGAAGTCCCACGCGCGTTGTGCCACTGATGACACCGGAGGAGGCGTGGATGTGACGCAAGCCAACAGTGACGCACCTGAAAGTCTTCGGGTGTGGCACATTTGTGCACTTGCCTGTCAGCAACCGTAACAAGGTGGACGCAAAGTCGGTGAAGGCGGCCTTCCTCGGCTACAAAACTATGGGATACCGCCTCTATAACCTCGCTGCTCGAAAGATCATCCGCAGCTGTGACGTCGTATTTCAAGAGGACGTGAAGGGCTAGACTTGGAGCCCTATGACTACAGTTCCACTTGTTCTTAGACTTGTACCTGAAGTGGGAGAAGAATCGGTAGCAGTTGAGGGTGGTGCGGAAGATGGCAGCGATAGCGGCAACGACAAGGAGGTGGAGGGAGCTGAGAAGGAGAAGGAGCAAGAAGCTAAATCTGATGAGGAGGAGCAGCAAAGCAATGCACGGCAGCTGCTATGGAGGACTACACACCACAACCATGGTGCACATGGTCCTGTAGATCCGCTGAGGTGATCCAAGCACCTCGCAAGCAAACGGAGGCCGCTGGAGGAGCTGTTGAACCTGTGCACCGTTCCACCACCAACAGAGTCGTCTGACCTCGAGCTTCTCTTCCTCACAGTCACGGATGACCCGGCCATATTTGCTGAAGCCATGCGCAGCGTCGAGGCAGTAGATTGGCATGCCACAGCAGACGAGGAGTATGGTACGCTCATGAAGAATGGCACCTGGACCCTCAAGGAAGCTCCACGTGGCAGCCGGGTGATCGGATGTCGGTGGATCTTCAGGCGCAAGCGTGGTGCGGATAGTAAGGTGCTCAGGTACAAAGCACGGTTGGTTGCAAAGGGGTATGCACAGATTGAGGGTGTGGACTACAATGAGACATTTGCACCTGTCGCAAAGTTCCCATCAATCCGAGCGATCCTCGCTCTTGTTGCTGCTATGGACTGCCACACTTAGCTTGCGCCCGCTCTAAACCTCCTGCGGCGTCTTCCAGCCGCTCTTCCCCTTCAGCACTGCTGTAGGAGTGAGGTTGATGGTGTAGCTCGCCGAACGCACAGCTTCTGCCCAGAAGCTTCGCGGCAATTCCGCATCCACCAACATGGTCCGTACCATGTTCAGCAGCGTCTGGTTCGCCCGCTCTGCCACGCCATTTGACTGAGGCGAATACGGCGTCGTTTGTTGCCATTTCATGCCCTGCTGCTTCATCCACCCGCTACAACCCACGTACTCTCCATCATTGTCGCTGCGTAGTGCTCTGACCTTCCGGTCAGTGTGCCTCTCCACCGCGGCGACGTACTCCTTCAGCCGGTCTAGGACCTCGCCTTTCCGCTTCATGAAGTACACGTGGAGTTTTCTGTTGTAGTCATCAATGAAGGTGACAAAGTAACGCGTGCCGCCATTTGACGCCGTCTTGAATGGTCCGCACACGTCGCTGTGCACAACCTCCAGCAGGTCCGAGGCGCGATTCTCGTTCTCCTTGAACGGTTTGCGCCGTACCTTGCCCAAAATGCAAGGCTCGCACTTTTTGTGCACTGCTGCATCCGTCGCCTCTTCCGCACCATTGATGACGAGGCCGCGTACCAGCTCGCGCTTCGCCATCTCCTTCACGACTGCGGGTGAGGAATGCCCCAGTCGTCGGTGCCTGAGCTCCAGATCAGCTCCCCCTCCTTTGGCCAGGTTGACGGTGCGTTCCTGCGAGTCTGCCGAATCTGTCGCCGCGGGGATCACCTTGGTTTCCACAATGTCGTGTCTGTGTCACGACTATTTTTGCACTCATTGTTGCACTCGTTTCAGTGCTGCACGTGTATGGACATGCGTACCATCGGGTCATGTGGGAGTGTTGTGATTTGTGACGTTCCTGTCGACCTGTACAGTTTGCTGTGACCACTCGGCCGTGTCCATGCTCATGCAGATCCATGATGCGGACCCAGATGGCACCGGGGCGTCGTCTGGTGGTGGACTACCTACGCAAAGCTGATCGACGGTCACCCTAGAGTCCTGGATGTTGTCTAGGACCTTCTGCAGTTTTTTTTGCAGCTTATAGGATTTTATGGTGGACTGGTCGTGGGCCCGATTTGCATGTCTTTGCATTGTGTGTCCACCGTTCATTGCCAAATGTATGCATGTGACCAGTCGCAGCGTCCGGCTTGAGATTCTGTACGGGTAGGTTCAGATGGTATAGCGTTCTGACTTGTCTACGCTGAGTTACGGCCAAAACAGTGATTTTGGGCCGGTTTTAGGACAGACCTTGCACTGTCGCGTGCAACACCCGCCGTGGACCTGTCATTTGTCATTTCTCTTTGCAAATGCTATTGAAGCATTGTGACACTTTGCCTTGTGTCCCCTAGCCAGACCCTTGCCATTGTGTGCACGTCTTGTGACTGTCGTCACCGTCTGACTCGGCACTGGCGCCTAGTCAGCGGCAATATCGCTAGGAAGCCACGCATTTTTTCATGTAGATGTTGTGTGCATGCGGCCAGCGCTGGATCTGACTATATCATTGCTTCTGCAGCGTGGTGCTATGCTTAGGGTCCAAGTCTCATGTTAGCATGGCAATGTTGGCACCAGGGCCGACAACCCAAAACCCGGGCGTCGTCCGTTTTGGTGAGCCCTGCCAGATTACCTGGGTTGAGGGAGAGAGAGAGAGAGAGAGAGAGAGAGAGAGAGAGAGAGAGAGAGAGAGAGAGAGAGAGAGAGAGAGAGAGAGAGGGAGAGAGAGAGAGAGAGAG
>SZWC01000094.1:620583-638083 GCA_023375785.1 Penium margaritaceum
CTCATCCTCATCCTCATCCTCATCCTCATCCTCATCCTCATCCTCATCCTCATCCTCATCCTCATCCTCAGCATCATCCTCGTCATCACCATCATCCTCGTCATCACCATCATCCTCGTCATCACCATCACCATCACCATCACCATCACCATCACCATCATCCTCACCACCACCACCATCATCCTCACCACCACCACCATCATCCTCACCACCACCACCATCATCCTCACCACCACCACCACCACCACCGCCGCCGCCGCCGCCGCCGCCGCCGCCGCCACCGCCGCCACCGCCACCACCACCGCCACCACCACTGCTGCCACCACCATTGTGCAGGGACAGGGATTCGGGGGTGACAGGTGGGGGGGGGGGGGGGATCTGCCACATAGGAGATAGGGGAGGTTGGAGACATTTGGGGAGAGTGGGGGAGACTGACGGTTTACAAAAACGACGTCTTGCACTGAGCAGCCCGCCTTGCTCTGAATTTGTGCATACAGCATCAAGTAGCCCGTCGCGAAGTCCTGCAGGAATGCAAACGGGGAATGGAGTGGAGATTCTGTACAAGCATTCAAATGCAGATGCATCTCTGAACCCCCAATCAGGCACGAGGAAAGGGAACTAGGATTGCCCCATGGAAGGGATGGGGGCTTTAAGAAGGGGCAGGTGCTAGTAAGCCAGGTTGCAGGGCGACCTGGAAGGTATTTTTTTCTTAGACGTTTTGCAAAACGTCTAAGAAAAAAATACCTGGAAGGTTTGGCGGTTCTTCTGGTGCAAGTTGAGGAGGCTAGTAGCAAGTCGGAAGTGGGTGACTTGCTAGCAACCGTCACAGAGTAGGGACTGAGTTGTGCACAAATAGAAAAAGCCACTGGGAAAATGCTGCCAAGGGCGGAACAAGAACCTTGGCGGCATAGGGGGTGGAGGAAAGGTTGGAAGTGCCTTTGATGGAGGGAAATAGCAAGGGAGGGCTGCGAATCGATCAAGGGCAGAGAATTGGTGGATGAGTGAAGCAGGAGAATCGTGAGGGACAAACGACCGAATGACGAAAGGACTGATTCACTTACCTCTATGCCTACAAACTGCACGCGCACTGCGCCACCAGCTGCAGCGGTGGCGGTGGCTGCCGCGGCACCACCAACGCCGCCAGCGCCAGCACCAGCGCCAGCGTCAGTGGTATAATCGGACGGTCCGTAAGTCTCTACGCACTGGCCGCTCATGGTGGCGCCCTTGACGTACTCCTCCGCCGCTGCGGTCGAGACGCCCTTGCCCGGCACGAAAAGGGCAACACGCACGTAACGGATGCGGCCGCGCACGGTGGTGAGGTAGTTCCATGCAATGATGGCGTTGGCGGCGGGCTGAGATATCAGCGGCGGTGTTGAAGCATCGGACGTGTTGACGTGGAAGACGAAGAAGTTCGTGATGTCCAGAGTTCCTGTGGAAGGAAGGGGTGAGGGGACGCACGGGGGGGGGGGGGGGAGTGAGCAGGAGTAGAGGGGAGGGAGCGTCGACCCTAGAGGCAAGTGGAGCATACTGAAAGTTCTCAGAACAAGACATGTTTCAAGGAAGCATCTTGGAAACAGCACTTGTCTCAAGAGAGCTCGTCTTGCCTGAGAGAGATACGGCTCGAACTAAAGCGCGGCGCTCTGGGTGAGACGCCGCCGAAGGCGGAACGCGAGCCAGCCACCCTTGCCCGGGAGAGATATTGCACGACCTGAGGCTTCTCACACAACCGGGAACATCCCAAAGGGAACGGGGAGCGCGTAGAAAGGGCGGTACGGAGGGGTTTGGGAGGGGGTGGAGGGGATGGGCTAGTTACCCGAGACGTCATTGATGACGGTAGGCCCAAGGGCATGGGTGCGGAGGCCACTGAAAAGCCCCGTCGCGTTTCCGTTGACGATGTAGTTGGTGCTGCCGTCGCTCGTGCCGCCGTTGGCGTCCATAGAGGAGGCGTACTTGAGGCCGGTGGCCGCAGTGTTGCCCGTGGGAGTGAACTTGAGCGATTTGTCGGGGCATAGCGCGTGTTGGCGGAAAAAGTCGGCGGGGTACATTTGGTACACGGACGTGAGCTTCACCAAGGCACAGAAGGGAGACAGCGGCGCGACGTCGCTGATGCCCTCAGCGTAGTCGTCCACGGTGAAGCCGCAGTTGGCCGCCGCGGCTGCTGCAGCCGCAGCGCCCAGCGGCAGCGCGCCTGCCGCACCAGCCACGGCGCCGCCACCCAGCGGTGGAACGGCGCCGAGTGCGCGCGGCGCAGCGCAGGCGAACAAGATGATGCCGAGGATGGCGAGAGCCACCGCGCCACGGCTCTGCGGCACTGGCGACGCGGCTGCTCGCCGCGCGCGCCGACAAGGCCCGCAAGCCATGGTCGATCGACAGGCCAGTGCAAGTTTGCAGAATGCTGGGTTTGTCTCGGAAAGCTCCAATGCCGTAAACCGCAAGCCTGGTAGGGTGTGCCTTGAAAGGGTTGAGGCCTTGCCCTCTGTCGACCTGGCTTGCGATTACGGCGAAGGGTGGGACGACGTGCTGGGTCGTGGAGGACACAGAGGGGAAGAGGGCCAAAGGCGGTGGAGCCAGAACGCTACGGCCCGCGGCTTTTCTAGAGACCAACGCGCTCGCCTACACTACAAGGAGAAAAATACAATTTTAGCATGGTTTATAAAGTAGCACACAAAAATGGCCGGTCGCCGTACGAGCACACAAAATAGCCACGTCGTCAAATAGCACACAAAAGTGGCCGCTCGCTGTACGAGCACACAAAAATAGCCACAGTTTGAAATAGCACACAAAAATGGCCAGCGCAAAAATGGCCACTCCCGAAAAAGAACACAAAAATAGCCATCGCGCGTAGGTGATGCCGCGTAAGCAGAGGGCCCTCGCAAAAATTTGGTCGCCCGTCTACTACGCATCACCATTTTCTCTCTTTCCAAGAAAAGTCAATTTAGCCTTCGTGTAGGTAAAATAAGCTTCAATGTCCGATGTCAGAACAGTACCCTAGTGCCAAAGGTTTGCACCTCAAAAAATGTTCGCTTCCTCTCCCTTCGCACATGGAGTTCACCTCCAAGTGGACATTTTTGTGTGCTCTTTCAGGAGTGGCTATTTTTGTGTGCTATTTTAGAAACAGTGCTACTTTTGTACGTGGTTTTTCTGGGTCACTGTCTTCCATTGCCACAACTACACAATACAGAATACCCGGTGACATTATTTTACTAAGTAAACATTGTGTAATAAAAGAATGATGTCCCGAATGTGAAATGGTGGAAAACATAACTAAATATAAAAATTAAAGACGACTTGTTTTGTAAATAATTTGAACAAAAGGAGATTAGAATATAGTGCTTTGGTCGAATTCTTTACAAAACAAGTCGTTCTTTAATTTTTATATTTAGTAATGTTTTCCACCATTTCACATTTAGGACATCCTTCTTTTATTACACAATATTTACTTATTAAAATAATGTCACCGGGTATTCTGTATTGTGTAGTTGTGGCAATGGAAGACATTGACCTAAAAAAACCCACGTACACAAGTAGCACTGTTTCTAAAATAGCACACAAAAATAGCCACCCCTGAAAGAGCACACAAAAATGTCCACCCGGAAGTGAACTCCATGTGCGAAGGGAGAGGAAGCGAACATTTTGTGAGGTGCGAACCTTTGACACTAGGGTACTGTTCTGACATCGGAGATTGAAGCCTCTTTTACCTACACGAAGGCTAAATTGACTTTTCTTGGAAAGAGAGAAAATGGTGATGCGAAGTAGACGGGCGACCAAATTTTTGCGAGGGCCCTCTGCTTACGTGGCATCACCTACGCACGATGGCTATTTTTGTGTGCTTTTTCGCGAGTGGCCATTTTTGCGCTGGCCATTTTTGTGTGCTATTTCAAACTGTGGCCATTTTTGTGTGCTCATATAGCGAGCGGCCACTTTTGTGTGCTATTTGACGACGTGGCTATTTTGTGTGCTCCTACAGCGACCGGCCATTTTTGTGTGCTACTTTAAAAACCATGCTAAATTTGCATTTTTCTCAAGAAAAAGCAAACCTCTTCTCCAACTCGCGTAAGGGGCTTCCTGCAAGCGACCACGCTCTCCCTTCCCTCAAATTTCGTGCACCCGTGCCTACATCCCCATCTCCGGCGCATCCTAATTCAAGAAATTAATAGTTTAACTTTCATTTTAAGCTCCAAGTATACTCAAGTACGCATTTTTAAAAATATTCCATCATTTCATATGTATGGCTAATCATGTGCTCCCTATTATAAAGAACGAATACAATTGACGCGTTTGTTGAACATTGAACTTAAGTAAATATTATAGTATTATTTAAATGAAATATAATTCAACAATGATAATTTTTTTATTTATAAAGGGAATATTATATTTAATCAAATTGCATAATAACATGATTGAACGGAGAAATTATATCATTGCATTTGATCAATAATAGTTAACCACAAAAAGTGTGAAACACAATTTAGAAAATCCTTGCATGAATATTGAATTATGGACAATTACATGATCAAGATTTTAAGTATTGTGTATTCCTCTCCATGTGCTTAACGCTTGAATTATCACAAAACTTTTGATTTATAAATAATTTTGACTAACATTTTTCCATTTCAAATCAAAATCTTAGAATCATTTTTCATTTATCATGCAGCATTATGTTCTTTAGAAGGTATGTATTTATATTCTTCTACAAGAAAGCCAATAAGTCGTGAGAGAGATAAATAAGTCTCAGGGAAATATAAGAAATGATACATAAAAATGGTATTATTTGTTTAAAACATTGACAAACATATTTATGAATAAGATGCATTTCCAAAACAATTTCACCCTATGAGAGGCGATCAATCATATTGCACTTTCAATCACCTATTCCAGTTTTCAATATGCTTTTAGGTCCCTCAAATTCTCACAATCGTTTAATTTTCTTCATCATAGGGATTTTACTTCTCTATTTCTTGAAGCGTGTTTCAAGGTTTTTTCCCCTTCATGTCCATTCTTTTACCTTTCAATACAGAGAATGTCTTTAAGAGATCATCGAGTGGTTAAGGGAATTCTTTTGTCAATAATTCTTGCTCGCATGATCCTTTTTTCTATTGGCCATCTTCATGGCAAAATTTGAAAGGAGGAACCAGTTTGCGCTTGAATATGAATAAAATAGTACGGGAGGCTGCAGAGCGTAGTGAATTTTGGCCAATTCTGATATACAATGACATGTTATGGCCAATATGGATGACGACTTTGCGCCGCGGCCAAAACTTTAAAGATCCCAAAAAGACATGGCCAAACAAATCAACGACCAAACAGAAAACGAGGGATTTAATATTCATGCAATAGATTCTCGATAAAAGTGTTCAACAATGTTTCACACATAAAACACATCATATCCTCTTTCTGCATATTTTCGCACATTTTTGAAGCAGTATCCAGCAAGTATCCACAAAAATACATGATATATAAAAGAACATGTTGTGTCGAATGGCATCCAGTGTAAACATATTGACATCATCACACATCAAAAGAATATCATAAAACCCTCTATAAAGAGGTTTGTGAATTTTGTTAAAACGTTTTGCAAGGGGTTTGAATAAAAAGTCTCAAACACCTCATGTGCGAAAAGGGAACCTAGTTGGCACCGCTACTGTGAAGCCCATCAAGAGCCCCCACAAAACAAAACCTACAACTGAAATTGTTATTCGGGATGGGGATTGGAAGCTGTTTTCATGGATGAAACAAGGTTCTTTTTCTCCCAAAAATATTTGGAAAATGCATTTATCCTTGATTGCGTTAAGTAATTAGAATTTTCCATTTCTAGGATTTGCAATCTGTAGATGTACGGCATTGTGCATATGCAGGCTCTGCCTACACAAACTTCGAAAACCCAAAATCCACAAATGGGGTTTTGTGACTTGAACAAAAAGTAATGATCGATCTATGCCAATTATTAAGACGGCAAGGGTGATACATCAGCCCCCATGCGCATCTCGATCACTAATTCAAGGAACCGATCATGTATGGCCATCACAATGCACGTGGTATTAATGTTTTTAACACTCACCATAAAGTTTTGGATGTATCATCTTAATCTTCACGCTTGCTCATATATATTAGCCATTACGGCGAACAAAATGATGGTGCACACCTCACCTCCTGCAAAGCGCTTCCGCAACTACCTGTTTAAATCTTTTAAGTGTGTTCACCCTTTCAAAACCAGGACCTTCGAAATATACCAAGTTTTCTATAAACATGTTGAGCCAAAATAGTTACTTAAGGTCCACCTCATTTTGTTCAAGGGCTATGGTTTTCATTAAGTTTTCAGGTCCTCACAGGGTTTGCAATGGCTTGGGAGGTTTCCTCAAAACAAAAGCATAGTTTAAACTCCCTAAACGTTTGTGCACGTGAAGCAAATTCAATACGCCACATCAAAATACACCTGGTATACAAAATAACATACTGCTGAGTCAAAAGTAGATGCTCAAATTTCGAAAACCATTATGTTGTTGCACAAAAGTTTTCAAAAACAAAAAAAGATGCAACCCTTCTTACAGTAAAAGGCTTCACCATCTAAGGGTACAATTTAACCATTTCATCTATGTCGACTGCAATTAGTTTTGCCATCAACCCCAAATTCTCAACATGAACAAAATCATAAAATAAATGTTTCCCCCTTGTAATTCCCCCTTGTAACATTCAAGGGTTGTGGGTTTTATGTGGGTGTGGGCTCCTCCCAAAAATTGTCGGTTTTCATCTCTCAAAATCATTCTCACACAAACACTTGTATTGGTGAAGTCAAACATGATTAGATATATTGCAAAAGGCCGACGAGCCAACAATTAATGGCTTTAAACTGCCCAAAAATGATTGGGTCAATCATTTTGTGCGTGAAGATAGAAGTACCAAATTTTACGTATTGTGCTAGATTGCTCAAGATGGCAAATCTGGAAACTAATTTTTCATTTTTACCCCTAGTATGGCCCGTTGAGACACGGCAAAAGTCATGTTTTGGGTATGTAGAGCAGCAAATAATTAGGGTTTGACACAATCCATAGAAACATCTTTCCAACGAACCACTATCACGATGTACAACGCTCAATTAAATGAAATTATTGAATCAAAAGTAACATTTTTAGTTCATGGTGCAAATAATCACTTGGCCTTTTATATAAATATAAAAGGCCAAGTTTCCAAATTGAAGGATAATGCACATTTGGTGCAGACTTAATAGATGCTCATTATGAATGTAACACACAATAAATATTAAATTGCACACAACAAAATTCCTTGAGAAGCACACGGAATTGTCATTAGATTTTTCCTCATGAATGTTTTTATTTTTGGTGTTTTTTGTATTTCTCTAAAATATTTCATTTTAGATTCTTATTCTATGTATAAAATATTTTGAGGACAAATCACCGGAAATCTTTGCACCCTTGATGTAGAAAATAACAAAAAACAATACAAAACGTTTTTCTAAGTCAACGTTTGCAACACCAATGCTTCCAAGAAACCTATTGGACAAGCAAACTTTCATGTTGTGTACCACTTTCTTATCCAAGATAGCATTGACATGAAATCCAATGATAAAATGATGAGCCCTTTAAGAACGAAGATGAAAACCCATCCTCTACTTATTTGATTGTGTGTACCACACATAAGTAACAATTGTGTCATTTTCACCCCTCCTGTCACTCCAAAAAATTCAAACTATTGGATGTACCTAGTACACCCAATTAAGTCAAGAACGCACCTCCACATACACACACCACATAAACATTTTGTCACACACCCCAAATGAATAATCCAGTTGCAGTATGAAGGGGTGATTTTTTTTTAGTATGCGTGTGTCCTTGCAGATTCTTATACTACAAAGTTTTTTCAAAGCTGTTTATAATATTTATTCATATAAATCATCTTTTCCAAACCATGATGGATGGTAAATAGGGCTAGGTCAGGGGGTTATACATAGAATTTGCATGTGAAAATATGACAAGGAGATAACTTTAGAACTGAGTAAAATTTGGTGTATGAAAGGCATAAGAGTTTGAATATCAATAATTTGACCAAAATAATTGTACTGTTGCATGAATTGTGATTAAAGCCTTGATAAAGACTCCTATAAATGTTTATGTGAAAAATGTTCAATTGAGATGCATAAATGATTTCATTTAACAATTAATCATTAATTATATTAATGTATCTTCCATACACACTATGGCAGTGTTTGCACTTCTTTTACCCTGTTTTGGAACTTTTAGAGCACTACCTTCACCAGTTCCATACTTTCCTATCAACCTTTTCATGAACGTGTGATAAAAAAAACTTGCTCCAGAATTCTATATATTTCCAACAACCTCCATCCCCAAGTGTATGAACCTCTCTCATTTACTTCCTCTCATACGACCAATGAAAAAAAACCTTTCGTGAATGAAATATCAATTCAAGATACAGAATAAAGGGAAACATCATTCACATAGACAACGAAAGTAAGGAGGGTAGTGTTTTCATCTGTGAGGAAGAAGTAAAACTTGTTTTAATATGTTTTCATCCTACCATGGTCGTTGCAGATTATTTATCCTGATAGCATGGAAACACCATTTATTTAGAGGGTATTTGTCAATGGAAATACCCCTCTAAGTGGTATAAAATCCATCCTTGTAAAATATTGATATTACATTGGGAATATTGACAAAGATAAACTCATCTTTAACATCCATCAAACGTAAACTGTATCAACCAGTTTAAAATGGCCAAATTATGCAAGCACATTGTAAATACTAGGGCCTTAAACCAAAATGAATAACTGGCTAAACCTTCTATCGTAATTATTGCATTGAAAAACCTAACGTGTGCTATCATTTTGGTGCTAATTTATGAACATCTAAATTACCCTAGAATCGTTATCGTTTTAACACAAATGTAGGTTCTTTCACCTATAAAACGTGTGAAATCAAGTAGGAATCAATCAATGATGTGCTTACATGTACTTTCAGACTTCATTTTACGTGGAGGTTTTGCATGGGTTTGATTTCAAAATCACACTTGTCAAATATGCGACATTTCTCTTCTTGCTTGATACATATACACTAGTCCTTGTTCCATCAATTATGCTTTGTAGTTAACTATGTTTCAGAATCTTTTTTTACATCTTGATTCCACTTCCTAGATTTTAAAATCCTACTCATAATGGCGCTCATTTGCTCCTTTACAATGTCACAAGCATAACTCCATGAAAAGGGTCCAAAAAAATGTGCCTCTGAATTTTTTTGGAGTTGATGATTTACGAGATTGCAAATTTCATGAAGGTTTTTTTTGGAGTTGATGCTTTACGAGATTGCAAATTGGGACGAAATAATCATTCTTTTGTCTATTCTCATGCATTTTTGTGTTAATGTTGTTCTTAAATTTCTTAAATCTATTAGTTTTATTTCTCTAATGGTTCATTTTTCTTACCACTACTGTTGTTGCACCTACTACTTCACCTACTAATATTGGTGTTCATATGTGGTAGATATAATTAACATCAGAGATGGCGCTTCTTGTAAAACATAGATCAACCTCTAACTAATTTTAGGATCAGGTGATGGAGATTATTGGAAAGGTTTCAAATTGTTGAAAAAACTGATTATTTTATTAAAGTACAAATATGCACGATAATAACATGCACGGTCTGAACATTTTATCAGATTTCAAAGGATCGGATAATCAAGCTGTCACATTCAATGTAGTTCCATCACAAAAAACCCATGAATTGAAACCCAAACATCTGCGCAAATTTACCCTTTGTTGATCACATATTGCATATGTACTACCCCATGTGAATATGAACAATTTCTCTGCCCTCTCTTTGTGCCACACCTGCGATGGACTAGCAATAATCCTTGCTTTTCTGCCAACATTATGGTTAATGTGTGATCCATGTATTCCCCTAGAATTTTATCCACAAGCAACGAGGATTTCTTATTTTTATGCAAACATTTATTTTAAGGATAGAATAATATTTTTGTAATATTTCCATTTTGTTTTGATTACTATGTGGCTCGTATTCATGTTGAATGCTTAAATGTATGAAGAATTTTCTGTAACTCCAACTCAAACCATGTTAGATGATGTAAGTATTTCCTCAGTTACCCACACTTTTTAAATAATTGCAGGGAAATCGGAACATATGAAAGCTGTAGGAAAAATCACAATTTCACTTAGCATATCATATGTCTCAAAGATGTGAAATCAGGCAATGTTTGGCCGGCACAAAACATCCTACGCGAATGATTCATTCTTGCATAATTTCCCCATAATCGCATGAAAATCCTGGATCATGGTCAATGTTTCCTTAAACGTATGCCAAGTTCAAGATCATCTATTTGACATGGTATTAAAAATACAATCTTTGGACTTGAAAATTTAAAGTTATTGGTCAAAGAGATGGAAGTTACCTCACTAATAGATGGCCCACAAGAATTTTCATTTCGGCCACCTCAAATGCTAGTCTTCATTAATGAACGTAAAATATGTAGTCATCCTTTGAGTTCTAATAATCATCTTGATTCATTTATTCATCCTCCAAGCTGGAGGATCAAGAAATAAATCAACATATACCTTTCCATTTTTACCAAAAACAATCTACGAATTCTCTTACAAATTGAAATCACTAGATGCAATGTGTATATTTGATATGCGATTAAATATGTATAATGAAGTACAAAATCTCATATCTAAGCTTATATGATGTCCATCACACATCGAGGATCCAAGTAATCCCCTTTGATGATTATTAAACTCTAAATAAACCGTTTTTCATCATTTTAGAGCACTTTTCATGGAGTATTTATTACAATTCTGATTTCTCTAAGGATTTATCATTACAATCGCCAGAAGAACAAGAGTAATCATAATGACATCTTTAGAGATTAAAATAAACAAACACCTGCTTCATCTGTCCTCTAATCTTTGAGAATACCGCGATCTGAATAAAGCTCAAGGTTGATAGGACGTTTGATGTGGAAGGGAGAGGTGCACACTAAGTTCAAATAAATTCAGTTAGGAAAAGGGACAGTTTCTCACAAGAAGAGCAACCTAAGTATGGCAAGATCTCTTAGAAGAAAGGTTTTCACCGCCACCAAGGAAAATCCTGGTATGTGAGCTTGTCTTCAATCTCCCACTTGGGATGTAACACCGTGAAGGCTTGCATGGGTAAAAAAAAACACAATAAGAAATTGACTCCGACACAAAGACAGATCTCACTATGAATATTATATTGCTATTTTTAACACGTTCACAAAATCAAGGAGAAATGAGTGTGAAATTTGAGACCTCCACTCTCACGCAAGGGCAAGCCTTAATGATGCATTAGACATGGGTTGCACACACAAATAGTCTTGCCATCTAAATGGGTTACACTATTGTTCATCATGATGATGCCGGGAAAGCCAAGGAGACAGGGAAGCTCAATCATTCAACTCTCATGTAAGGATGAGTCTCACCCAAAGGATGAAATGGAACCACCATGTGAGCCTTTGAGAGTGCCAATGTCTCCTTCATTGTGGGTGGTGGTGTTCAATGAAGGCTATTACAAATGCACTAAGGTAGCTTCCGCACAGGAGATGAGTCTCTTTGTACTGTTTACTTGATAACGTTGGACACGATAGGACACGCCTAGGCATTAGTGTCATACACATAAAAGGCCCGCTCCTCTACAGTGGTGAGTCTCGTTTGTGTGAAATTTTAAACCATGCAAGTAGTATCACGGCAATTACATGCAAAAAGAAGTGCTCCAACAATGGTAAGATGAAATTAGATTCTCGGGTGGCCCTCACTTAAGCGTGCTCAACAAATCTAATGGGTATAGGGAAGAATATGAGAAGTGCGAGTTCTAAAAAGGGATCAAGTATGGATGGAGGACAAAAGAACTCATGGGTTTTGGAAATAATCATATGACTAGATGCATGGGAGAGGGTGGAGACATGAGACTTGGTGAGCGCATATGCACTAGTGACTTAAGCGAAGCGCACGATGAGGGTGGTCAGCCGGAGATGAAGATCACTGATGATGACAAGAGGAATAAGGAGGGTCGAGATAGGTAAGGGCTCAGGAAGGTAAGATGGAGGCAAGGAGGAAGAGGAGGATGTAAACAAATGTATGAGGGAATGGCAACGATGATCATGAGACTACTTCCTGGTGCAAACAGACGAGGATGGAGGAGAATCGAGGATAAGACGAGTGGAGAGAGATGGGGACTGAGGAGAGGTCAACGGAGATGCAATGATACAAAAGGGTGGTGAGGAGGCAAGTATGGGCTAGCATGAGACAATGAGGCACCAGGGGAGGAGGGGAGACGGAGAGGTAGAATTGGAGATGGAGGGAGAGGAGCTGAAGGATAAGGGCAAGGGAAATGAAAGAGGAGAGGAGAAGAGGTGGAGGTTGGAGAGTGACGTTGGTAGATAAAGGCATTCTAAGGTAGTGGGAACAAGGGATGTAAGGATGGAGGATGAGGCAAAGGCTGATGGAGACACAAAGGTGGGAAATGAAGGAAAATGTGGGAGTAAAAGAGGAAGGATGAGAGATGGGGAGTGAGGAGTGGGCAAAGGTGATCCGCGAATAGAGGAGGAGAATGAAGAAGCAAGCAAGGGCTAGATGGAGATGATGAGGCAAGGGGCGGATGGGAATATGAAGAGGTGGAGGAAAAGATGATGGAAAAAGAGGAGAGGGAGGATACAAGAAAATGAGAAGGCAAAGGAGGGGAGGGGAGGCGGAGGGTGGAGGGCAGAGAGGTTAGAGGTATGCAGTTTTAGTTCTTGGGGGAAAATGAGGTGAGGATGGAGGAGGAGGTGGAGGGTGATGGAGATAAGAAGGTGGGAGATGAAAGAACAGGAAAGAGAATAGGAGGGAAGAGCGATGGGGAGCACAGAGAGAAGGGGTGATCTAGGAAAATAAGAGGGCGGTGAAGAAGCACTTGAGGGCAAGCATGGGATAATGAGGCAAGAGGGGAGAAGGCGAGTTTAGGTTCTGACGGTGGAGATGATGGAAGGAGAGGAGGGGAAGGATGCAAAAGAGGAAGAAGGTAAAGGGAGATAATTAGAAGAAGAGGGTTTAGGAAGGGAAGGTGAGAGAAAAAAGGACAAGAGGAGAAGAGAGTGAAGGTACAATATGAAGAAAATAGAGAATAATATGGAAGGCAAAAGGAGAGAGGGAGAAAATGCTTTGAGGGGGAAATGTCACAAAAATGGCATCTGTGAGGACATTAATAGCACATTTTAGAAGGAGGGGGCATGAGAATGCATGGATCAAAGCCAGCCTAGTGATCTAGAAGGAAAAGGAAGGAAGATGCGGGACAAGTAAGCATGGACACATAGACACAAGGGAGAAATTGTGAAGCCCGTACGGACCCACCAACGAGGGAGAAATGGACAAGACTGCCAAAAATGTGTGGGGATGGTACATGAGATGAAAGGGAAGTGAAGGGTAGGGACTGAGGATAAGCTAGAACAATGTGCAAAGGTAAGAACCCAGGGAGGAATGTAAAATGGATTTGAGTCAAGTGTAAGGGACGAGGGAGAAGAGAAGGGAAAGAATAGGGAAGGGATGAAGTTGGGTTAGGAAAAGAAGGTGGGTAGATAGGAGGGAAGGAAGGGAAACATGACTAGGAGGAAGACAGGTGAGGAAAAATATGGTGGAGGTGAGAATAAGAAATAAGATGAAAGGTGGGGGAGAAAAAATATGAGGACAAGGGTTGGATGTAATTAAGAAAGGGGGTGGATGATCGACACAGCAATAATGAAGGCGATGTCCATGATGATGACAAGGAACGGAATAAATGCGGTGAAAATGATACAATGGAACGAGAAACTGGTGATGGTGATGTCAATGGAAATAGCAAGATGATAACATAGACAGTGAAAACGTTGACAACCATGAAAAAGGGGGGTTTAGAATCAAGGTGATACAAAGAGAAGGTGGAGAGGGTGGTGGAGTGCTAAGATTGGAGAGAGGGTTTGAGAGCAATAGAAAGAGAGAAAGAGATAGAGATAGGATGGATGAAGGTGGGGGATGGGAAAGGGAGGAGGGAAGGGGGGAAATCAACATTTAAGAGAGATATTAAGGAAGTGGAGGGGGGATCACGGAGAGGAAGGGGAGAGATTTAGGGAGAGGAGTGAGTGTGAGGGAAAGAAGAAAAGGAGCAAGAAAGCTAAGGTAAATGATGGGATAGAGGAAAAGGACGGAGGGATCAAGGGATGAGTGAAGGAGAGGGATGAAAAAAGGGGAGAGGAGATACAAGGAAGGATCGGATGGAGAGATGTGGGATGAAGAAGGGAATTCAAGAAAAGGGGGGATACTGAAGGAGAAGAGGGATGAAAGGAGAGGAAAAGGGATGGATTGAGGACGTGGGAGGGAGAGGAAGGGAATGGGGAAGAGAGAGAGAGATAGAGAGACAGAGAGAGGAGATGAGGGAGAGACTGAGGAAAAGAGATAAAGAGATGGAGGTCAGCTGGAAGAAAGAGAAAGGAGAAAAGAGGGGCTGGAAGAGAAGAGGAGGGGTGACGGTGATTGGGGGAAGTGGAGGGGGCGGAAGGGAGAGGGTGAGAGAGGAAGTCAGGTGCTTGAATGGAAGAGAAAAGAAGAGGGGAGAGAGGGGGAAAGGGTAGGGCTGGATTGGGTGGGAGAGAGAGAGAGATAGAGAGAGAGAGAGAGAGATAGAGAGATAGAGATAGAGAAAGAGTTAGAGGGAGAGAGAGATAGAGAGATAGAAAGAGAGTTAGAGATTGAGAGACTCAGAGAGGGGGCAGAGTGCGAAGAGAGAGGGAGAGCAAGAGAGAGAGAGAGAGAGAGAGAGAGAGAGAGAGAGAGAGAGAAATATGGAGAGAGAGAGAGAGATAGAGAGAAATAGAGAGAAAGAGAAAGAGGATGGGGGATGCTTTCTAGAGAGAAAGAGAAAGAGAGAGAGAGAGAGAGAGAGAGAGAGAGGCAGGTGGAGGGAGGGAGTGGGAAGGGCTATTAAAGGGAGAGGGGTCTAAGATGGTAGGGGAAGGGAGAAGAAGGGAGGAAAAGTGGGTGGAAGGAGGGGGAGTGTAGAGTGGGTGGGAAAGGAAGCAAAGAAAGGGGAAGGGTGGATGAAGGGAGGGGAAAGCCAAGAGAGCGAGGCAAGAGCGAACGAGGGAAAGGTTGAGATGAGAGGGTGGGGGGCAAGAGGGCGTGGCAAAGGCCGTAGGAGGAAGTAGGGAAAACAGAGGGGGTTGGGAAGCCAAGAGGGAGTGCAAAGTGGTGAAACAGGGCGGAGATGGGTGGAGGAGATCCGAATGGCAGGATAAGGGAGTGGGGATGTTGAGGGAGGGGTGGACAGGTTGGTATAAGGTAGAGGGTAGGGCAGAGGGGGAGACAGTGGGAGAGCAACACCAAGAGAGGGGTAGGGGGGATGGAGCGGAATTAGGGTGAGGACAAAAGGGAGGGGCTCAAAAGGAGAGAGGAGGCAAGAGAACTTGGGAGGAAATAGAGGAGGGTCAAAAGGCAAATTAGAAGGTGGATGCGCAAGGGAAAGGAAGTGAACTGAGAGAGGGAGGGAGGGGGAAAGATGGCAGCCCACAATAGTCCAAGGCAAAGACGACAACAACAATAGTGATGGAATGGCGAGGGCAGCTAAAGACCGCAGTCCAAACTCTGACTAGGGAGGGGGTCTATGAACTCGACCGTGAAATCAGACCAAGACGATGGAGCGGACAAGGAAGCTGAATTTAGAAAAATAGGCCATGAACCTGGCCATGACGAGGATGAGGGAGGGGGTCCACTTACTTTGAAGATGTGATGTCATGTTAAGAAGGACATGAGAAGCGGAGGGAGAAGTGAAGATGAGGTTTAGGAAGATTCATGAGTCCGCAAAAGAAGAGGAACCTACATATGGAAAGGGTCTAAAAAAACAGAGGAAACCACCACCACAAAACGAAATCCTTGGATTTGAGCTTGTATCTAATTTCCCGAAGGAATTTGGGTTGCAGACCTGTAAAGGCCAGCATGGGTATAGCACTATACAATTTGATTCCGGCTTGAGCACAAAGACGGGTCTTAACATGAGCATTTTCTTCCTATGATTAACAACTCACCTCCCACATTGAACACCCCTGTGAGTTAGACGTTGATCAACTCAAGCAATTTGATTTCCATCAAAAAAATCCCACAAACAAAGAAGCCATTTAAGCCTGTTTGACGGTACATTACCTAGGATGTTCATTCTATTCAATTTCATGTAATAATATTCTTTGAATATTCTTTGTGTTTGGTTTCATGGCCCTCAATTTGTTTTTTGTCTAAGAATTTCTTTTCTAACTCATCATTTTCATACCATTCTCTTATCTGCCACTTACAGCTTCTTTCATCTTCACTTTGCTCCTTCTCTCACCTCTTCAAATGTTTCATGCATACTTCTCACTTTCTCTTAAATCAACCCGGACTATCGGAGAAATGTTTCACTTTGCATTGTGCCTATCAAATATTGTAGTTAAATTCCTTCAAATATGCAAATATTTTTGTTCAATTCCGACAAATATGCAAATATTGTTGCATATCCGTCACAAGGCAATGTGTGCATTTGCGTCATTTATGCCTTGCTTCAGATTCCAATCATTCTCTATATTTCTTCCACGGCCCCTCATCATAATCACCAAGTGGGAAGGTCATCTCATCATCGCTGACACTGCCTTCCAAGACTTTCTCTGTCTTTCCAACTCTAATGGCATCACTCTCAGCATGATCCATCTACAATAACATCATCATTTATCCGCCCACCACACTCTTATTGCATAATCTTCCTGAGTTGCCTTATTCATCCACCTTTCAAGTACTCTCATTCCATCATCATATAATATAACCTTATCACCCTCATTTTCCTTAACATCAAATCCCTCATCAATAATCATCAGCATCTCATGCTTGCGTTTGTACCCCCTGTCCTGTCTAACTAGCAATCACATTAAAATTGCATTTTTTAGTTCCATTAGCAATCAATACTAAAATTTCATTATCATGTAACACACGTGGCTTAGCTCTCACACTCATTCCTTCATCATTAGCTACCATAAATCAGTAAAACGATTTCAACAATCTATATTTGGAACCTCATGATCGGCACCTGTCACTATCCTTATTCATCATGACCTTATTTCATGTTAACGATTAATCAGAGCATTTGTTTTCACCTTTATTCCCACTCTTTCATCATCACACATTAAAAAGCTATTTAAAAACATCAATGATCAGCCTGGCCTTCAACATTTGCACATGTCATTGGTCTCATTTGCAAATGACCTACAACAAGGATCAATATGCACAAGTTGTTTTCTCTCTATGCGCAAGCAGTCATCATCAATTATCAGAAGTGTGCACTTTACCTTCCCAGAACACAAGGCTCTTCCCCTATGTTCAATCCTTTTCATCATCAGCAGCGGCCTCATCTTGCTCACACATAAGGTTTCAGCCGTGTGCCATCATGCTTACATAATAGATTTCCACACATACC
>SZWC01000095.1:0-12366 GCA_023375785.1 Penium margaritaceum
ACCTCCCACAAGCCCCTCTCCTCCAAAAGGAGGCGGGTACGGATCTTCCAAAACGTGAAGTTGGCGCGTCCCTCCAGCCTCTCCCAAGGCTGGGCTGCTGTCACAACGCCAGCTGCTGCCATTTTGAACCTTGGTGATGCTCAGCGCTGCCCTTGGATGGCGGCGCTACCCTTGCTTCTGCTGCTGTTTCTGCCAGAAGTCTGTCTGACTGAAAATGGACTGTAGATGCCAGCAGACTAGGAATTTTAAAAAACTGAGCCCACCACTGGAAAATTCAGCTCAAAACATTTCAGATCGACCCATAAAACAGGGTCATCAATAGGGGATTTCAAAAGATATGCCCTCTTGAAAACAGGGTATGCTTCTGCTCCTACTCCAACTCAGGCCAGCCAGCTTGTAAACGGCGTTTCTCCCAAACGAATCGATGAAATGCAAATATTTTTGTTTCAATGGAAAGCGTAGGAAAAATGCTACAATTCGCATGTGCCACTTTTTAAATTTGACAAAGAAACGAGAGAGTTATGGTCATCACAAGGCGACAGTCTTACTCATAGAGAAGAGTTAGCCCTGGCCGACCTCGTTTTGAGCATAACTCTCAATCCGACCGTTGGATCTTCATGATCTTCCGCTCGTTGAAAAGCTTGTCTTCTGAACTTGAAGATCCAGTGGTCGATCATCACATTTGATGAAGGTTTTCCCCCAACCCGTCACTCTCAAAGTGACGGCCTGTGCTGGCTAAAAGTGGCAGAACTTGGCTCTGATACCAAATGTTGGAAATGGAGGAGAGAGGGAGCCTTGGAGCAGCGAGCATGTGTGATTGGAAGGGCATCACTTGTGCTGAAGAATGGTTGTTCAATCACTCAAAATGATGGAGTACATATAGAGCTAGAGCTTGGGCAAGTCAGCCCTCTCACAAGCCACACCACTTAGCCATGGAGGCTAAGGCTCACACACTAGAATCCATAATCTCACACAAGGGAGGAAATCAGCCTAGCAATCAGGCTGACCACTCACACACGACCTAGAGAGCTAGAGAATGCTCTCATGGCACACTCCTAGTGGTCACNGTGGTCACATAACCCACAAACCCATGGAGAATCGCCATGTGTCCATGGCTAGCACACAAGGATCTCACCTCACCTAAAAAGTAAGGAGAGGTACCTTTATCCTAGTCAGCACACTCTGACAAGGCAATCCTAAGACCAAGGACCTTTTTGGATATTTCTCCCATCAGTTCTTGACCCTGGACCTCTTGCCTTTTTCTTTTCTCAGGCTAAGGCATGGATCCATCACCCATGCCCACCCAGACATCGACGGTCCATGACCCCCGAAACTTCGAAAATTCATATCTCCCAATCCGACCGTTGGATCGGCCTCAAACTTGGACCGTAGACATTTTGCCACATGATCTTTCCAATGGTGAAGTCGGATTGGCGATCGGAGCAGGCATCTGGTACTTTCCTGGAACTTGCTCCTGTGGACCTGAAATTGAGCCGGATGGCTCCCTTTCCAACATCCTCATGCTTTTTGAGGAGAATATTGGTGTTGAAAATGCAGGGTGGAGGAGGGATGGAGGCGTATTTGGACAGGGCAAAGGAGCTTGCAAAGCAGCTGGAAGCAGCCGGCAACCGTGTGGAAAACACGAGCTTTGTCCTCCTCTTACCGAGGGGACTCCCAACAGGCTATGACATGGTGCGAGAGACGTTGGAGTTCCAGCCAACACTCAACCTGGACTTCATTTGCACGCACCTGGTCTATGTAGAACTGTGTCGTAATGCAGCAAAGCGCAATTGCGGTAGTAGTAGTAGTGAAGTAACTTTCATGGCCATTGGATCACGCAACAAGCAGCAACAGTAGTCCGGGTAGTAGATATGCAAGAAGAAGGGCAAGTGCCACTATTGCAAGAAAGAGGGGTACTACAAGAAAGAGTGCTTCAAGTACAAGAGGGACCAGAAGGAGCAACAGTAGCAAAAGCAGCAATCTCTATAACAACACCAGTAGTCACGGCAACATCAGGAGCTGCAGCAGCAACAATAGAACCAGACAGGTGTGCGTCATTTTGACAACATGAACGTGGCAAAGGAGGTGCTATATCACCCCTTCGTGGCAAAGTCTGAAATGACGCAGAAGGAAAAGGCGGATTTGACGTGGTACGAGGACTCATGGTGTACCAAGAGTCTGATACACCACAAGGAGTGGTTTACGCAGCTACTCTCCATCCCCCCTGAGCGATTGCCTTGGGTGATGATCGAGTGGTTTATACTGAGGGGATTGGGATTGTGGAGATGTGGTTGGAGACCTTGCGTGGCATTGAAGTGGGAGTGTTCCATGGCGTGCTGTACGTACCTAATGTTGTGTTCAATCTTCTCTTAGTGTCCTCCCTCACTACCACAAGACTACAAGTCGTCTTTGACGACGCCTATGGCTACATCTTTGACAAGGAATCAGGAGAGGAGTTGGCTAGGTCGGTGAAGGAAGACAACATGTACTGCTTGTTGGGGACGACCAAGATCCCGTGCGAGCTAAGTCTTGCAACAGTGGTGTAGGCCATAGATGGAAAAATCTGGCATGCGCGCTATGGCCATATCGGCATGCGCGCCTTGCAGCAACTTCAAACGAAGTAGATGGTGCGTGACTTGCCCACCATGTGTAACTTTGAATAGCAGTTATGCATCGGCTGTTTGGAGGGAAAGCAGCATCGCGAGGCATTCTCCGGAGCAAGGGAGCACGTGAAGGAGGAGCTAGAGCTCATCCACACAGACTTGTATGGCCAGATGCAGACCCAGAGCTTTGGAGGCTGTAAGTTTTTTATGACCTTCATTGGTGATTTCAGCCGTTACACTACTATGTACTTCCTTCCCTCCTAGGTTGAGTGCTTTGTCAGGTTTAAGGAGTTCAAGGCCATGGTGGAGAACCAGACAAGCAAGAAAATCAAGGCGCTGCGCAGTGACCGTGGTGGAGAGTACCTGAGCAAGGAGTTCCAAGACTACCTCGCAGCAGAAGGCATCAAGGCGTAGCACACCACGCCATACTCACCGCAGCAAAACTGCATAGCAGAACGTGCTAACTATACCATCGTTGAGTCGGCGCGCTCCATGTGTCAACCTGCCTGAGGTGACGGTCTAGAAAACGAGTTTTGATACAATGGTTCCCGAAGACCGCTCTTGGTATTGCAACTAAGAGATGATATCACCCTCAGAATCAAGGTTCCACACTGAGCAGTTCATAGGAAGCACTTCCTTGCACTGTGTCCTTAGCACCTGGTCACTTTCGGGCGAGGAGCGAACTCCTGTGGCTTAGACCAACCAAGGCTTCTGTTTTCTTTGTGATAAAAGGAGTGACAAGAAGGTTCTAAGAGACATCTTAGAAAATTCCAAGGTCCTTCTTGGTGGCTGGTGCCACTTGGCGGTCATAGGGAGCGCCATGTAGGCAGGGGGGCTGACGCAATCCAGATTGCCCCCAAATTGGCTCATCCAAGGAGCCACTATGCGCCTAGGCTAGAGGCTAGCTGTAGGACTATAAAAACCTGTCAGTTACCTATCATTGAGTACAGTTTTTACCTTTGAGACTCCTCATAGAGTTATTCAGGGAAGAAGCTAAATGCAGTTCCAAGCGTTTGTCGCGATGGTAGATTGGCAGACAAGCAAGAAGGTCAAGGTACTGCGCACGGACAACGGTGGTAAGTACGAAGCGTGCAAAGGCTGGTTGAGCCAACACGGCATCAACCACCAGACCACGGCTTTGCACCCCCTAGAGGATTGGCCTTACCGAGCGGATGAACCAGACTATCCTCAGCATGACACGAAACATGCTCTTCGACGCCAAACTCCCACCTCACTTTTGGACTAAAGCTACAAGAACAACTTGCTATCTTGTGAATCTCACTTCGGCAGCCGCACTTGAAGGCGTGGTAAGAAGCAGTAAGAGAAGTAGCTCAGGACGCCACAAGAGGCTTTATCAGGGAAGAAGCCAGATGCCTCATACTTGAGGGTCTTTGGCTGTACTCCCCCTACCTTGTGAAACTCGCTCTGGCAACCACGCATGGAAAGCGTGGTAAGAAGCAGCAAGAGAAGCACCTCAGGACGCCACAAGAGGCTTGGTCAGGGAAGAAGCCACATGCCTCATACTTGAGGGTCTTTGGCTGTACTGCTAAGGCAAAGGTCCAAGCAGGAGAAGGAAGTGGCAAGCTGGATGCACATGCCTTAACCGGAGAAAAGAAAAAGGCAAGAGGTCCAAGGTCAAGACCTGATGGGAGAAAAATCCAAAAAGGTCCTAGATTCTTTTGTTGTCTTGTCAAAGTGTGCTGACTAGGAAAAAGGTACCTCTCCTTACTTTTTAGGTGAGGTGAGATCCTTGTATGCTAGCCATGGACACATGACGATTCTCCATGGGGTTGTGGGTTATGTAACCACTAGGAGTGTTCCATGAGAGCATTTTCTAGCTCTCTAGGTCGTGTGTGAGTGGTGAGCCTGATTGCTAGGCTAATTTCCTCCCCTGTGTGAGTTTATGGACTCTAGTGTGAGCCTTAGCTGCCATGGCTAAGTGGTGTGGCTTGTGAGAGGGCTCATTTGCCCAAACTCTGGCTCTATATGTACTCCATCATTTTGAGTGATTCAATAACCATTCTTCAGCACACGTGATGACAATCCAGTCCCACATGCTCGCTGCTCCAAGGCTCCCTCTCTCCCCCAATTCCAACACTTGGTATCAGAGCCACGTTCTGCCACTTTCAGCCAGTACATGCCATCAATTTGAGAGTGGTGGGTTGGGGTGAAACCTTCACAAACTTTGAAGATCGACAACAGGATCTTCAAGTTCAAGATACAAACTTTCGAACAAGCTCAAGATCGCGAAGATCCAACGGTCGAATTGAGAATTATGCTTAAAACGTGGTCGGCCAGGAATACACTCTTCTTTTTTAATAAGACTGTCGCCTTGTGATGACCATAACTCTCTTGTTTCTTTGTCAAATTTAGAAAGTAGCTCATACAAATTTTAGTATTTTTCCTAAACTTTCCATTGGTGCAAAAATATTTGCATTCTATTTGTACGTTTGGTTGAAACACCATTTACAAAATGGCTGGTGTGAGCTGGAGTAGGAAATAAAACATACCCTGTTTTCAAGAGGGCATATCTTTCAAAATCCCTTGTTGATGACCCTGTTTTATGGGTCGATCTGAAATGTTTTGAGCTGAAGTTTCCAGTGGTGGGATCAGTTTTTCATAATTCCCAGTTTGCTGGCCTCTATCGTCCATTTTCTGTTAGACAGACTTCTAGCAGAAACACGGATAGCGCCACCACTCAAGGGTAGCGCTCAGCATCACCAAGGCTAAAAATGGCAGCAGCAGGTGTGGTAACAGCAGCCCAGCCCTTGGAGAGGCTGGAAGGATGCGCCAACTTCACGTTTTGGAAGATCCGTACCCGCCTCCTTTTGGAAGAGAGGGGCTTGTGGTAGGTGGTGAGTGGCGACAAGCGCGTTCCGTCTCCACCTGCAAAAGGCATCACCGCAGCAGTGGTGGTGGCGGGGAAGACACCGCAGAAAGGTGCAGCAGATGCAAGTTCATCTACAACTGTAGCGGCGGCATATGAGGAGTGGAAGTAGGACAGGCAGGCCTACAGGCTGCTTGTCAACAACATCTCCAACCCGCATCTTCAGTACGTGAGTGACAAGGCTATGGCAAAAGAGGGGTGGGACACGTTGTGCAAGAAGTATGAGAGCAAGGATCATGCATTCCTCATGCTTTTGGAAGAGAAGATGATTGCGTTCAAAATGCAGGATGGCGAAGGGATGGAGGCGTACTTTGATAGGACAACCCTGTGGAAGACACGTGCTTTGTTCTCCTCTTGATGTGGGGACTCCCAACGAGCTATGACAGAGTGTGAGAGACATTGGAGTGTCTGCCGACTCTTGACTTGGACTTCATCTGCATGCACGTGGTGCAGGTAGAACTGTGTCGTAATGCCGCAAAGCGCAATAGCGGTAGCAGGAGCAGTGAAGCAGCTTTTTTGGCCATGGGCTCATGCAACCAACAGCAATAGCAGCCTGGGCAGCAAGGAGGTAAGAAGAGGGGAGAGTGCCACTATTGCCAGAAAGAAAGGCACTACAAGAAAGAGTGCTTCAAGTTTAAGAGAGACCAGAAGAAGCAGCAACAGGAGCAGCAAAAGCAAGAATCTCCATAGAAACAGCAGCAGTAGTCACAGCAGCATCAGCAGCAGCAGCAGCAGCAACAGCAGATCTGACCGGCGTGTACCATTTTGGAAACATGAACGTCGCCAAGGAGGTGCGCGACTGCCTCTTCATGGCAAAGTCTGACATGTCGCAGAAGGAGAAGGCAGATCTGGCGTGGTACAAGGATTCCGCGTGTACCAAGAGCCTAACGCACCACAAGGAGTGGTTTATGCAACTGCTCTCCATTCCCGCCCATCTAATTGCTTTGGGTGATGATCGGGTGGTGTATGATGAGGGGACTAGGATTGTGGAGATGTGGTTGGAGATCCCACGTGGCATTAAAGTGGGAGTGTTCCATGGCTTGCTGTATGTACCTGTTGCTGCATTCGACCTTCTCTCAGTGTCCTCTCTCACCAACACATGTTTGCGCGTCGTCTTTGACGACGACTATGGCTACATCCTCGACAAGAAAACCGGAGAGGAGTTGGCCAGGTTGGTAAAGGAAGGCGACATGAACCGCCTGCTGGGAGCGACCAAGATCCTGCGCAAGCAAAGTCTTGCAGTAGTGATGCACGCTACGGATGGCAAAATCTGGCATGCGCGCTACGTCCATATCGGCATGCGCGCCTTGGAGCAACTTCAAACGAAGCATATGGTACGTGACTTGCCCGCCATCTCTAACTTTATGTTGCAATTTTGCATCGGTTGTTTGGAGGGGAAGCAACATCGCGAGGCGTTCTCGAGAGCAGGAGAGCGCGCGAAGGAGGTGCTGGAGCTGGTCCACACAGACTTGTGTGGCCCGATGCACACCCAAAGCTTTGGAGGCTTTAGGTGTTTTCTCACCTTCATTGATGATTTCAGCTGTTATAGTGCTGTGTATCTCCTTTCCTCCAAGGACTAGTACTTTGACGGGTACAAGGAGTTTAAGACCATGGTGGAGAACCAGACAAGCAAGAAAATCAAGGCGCTGCGCAGGGACCGCGATGGAGAGTACCTGAGTAAGGAGTTCCTGGAATACCTCGCAGCATCAGGTATCAAGGCGTAGCATACCGTGCCATACTCGCTACAGCAGAATACTATAACAGAACGCGCCAACCGCACCATCGTTGAGTCAGCACGGTCCATGATGCATGCGGCTCGGCTGACCTACGACTTTTTGGCCGAGGCAATGAGCACTGTGGTGTACATCAAGAACCGTAGTCCAACAAAGGCCCTGGGTTAGATGACGCCGTACGAGGTGTGGTTCAGTAAGAAGCCGAACGCGGGTCATCTTTGCACGTTTGGTAGCTTGGCGCATATGTACACGCCAAAGGAGAAGCGGCAAAAGTGGGACGCGAAGAGTGCGCGGATAGTGATGATTGGCTATGACGTTGCAAGTAAGGTGTATCGCCAGAAATGCCCGTACTCACCAGGCTTGTAGCGCACCTTGAGAGGGAGACAGGCCACGTCATTATCTCCAGAGATGTCGTCTTCAACGAGAGTAACGTCATTGGCACTAACATTGTCTGTGAAGAGGCAGCAGAAGCAGCAGCTGACAAAGCAGTGGGAGCAGATATCCTTCCTGACCCAGTCTACTCTCCCATGTCTGATGCAGCAGATACAGCAGCCTCATCGGCACAAGTAGAGGAAGAAGATGCACCAGCATCAGCAGGATCTGTTGTGCCAGCAGTACTACGACTTGGTGCTGGAGCTAACGCTCTAGCACCAAGTCGTAGGTACCCTCTCAAGGTGCGCTACAAGCCTGGTGAGTACAGGCATTTCTGGATGCTCCAGAAATGAGACCAGATGAACGTCGTAGTTGCAGCAGACTCTGATGAGCCGACGTCGTACAGGGAGGCCATGGCCACACCAGATACAGCCGATTGGGCACAAGTTGTACAGCAAGAGATACAGTCGTAGCTCGACAACAGTACGTGGGAGTTGACTGAGCGTCCACCTAGACGTAAGGTGATCAAATGCAAGTGGGTGCTCAAGAAGAAGCGGGGAGCAGATGGCAACCTGGAAAAGTACAAGGCGAGGCTGGTCAACAAGGGCTACTTGAAGTAGGAAGGCATCGACTACATAGAAACGTTTGCTCCTGATGCAAAGTTTGCCTTTTTGTGTACGCTCCTTGGCTATGTAGCAGTCGAGGACTTTGAGGTCCACCACATGGACGTCAAGACGGCGTTCCTTAACGGTGACTTGGAGGAGGAGATTTACATGGAGCAGCCGTAGGGATTTGTCATGGATGGCGAGGAGCACCTGGTTCGCAAGCTGCAGAAGTAGCTATACGGCCTCAAGCAAGCGTCGCGTGCTTGGAACCAGAAGTTGGATGCGGCATTGCAGTGCATGGGGCTTGAGCGCAGTGAGTGTGACTACAACATCTATCGCTGGCAGCATGGTCATGAGGTCCTCATCATCATCGTCTATGTGGATGACATGGTCCTCCTTTCCAACACCATGTCTGCACTCCATGAGTCCAAGGAGGCCATGCAAGAGCGCTTCCAGATGTCTGATCTCGGGGAGGCATCATACTTCCTCGGAATCCAGATCTCGCGTGACGGCAAATCACGCTCTCTCTCGCTGCATCAGACTTGCTACATCAAGGATGTCTTGCAGCGGTTCGGCATGGCACAAGCAAAACCCATCGGCACACCGCTAGAGACGCGGTAGTACCTCATGAACTTCAATGGAGAAGCAAATGCAGATGAGAACAGAAGTACCAGAGCGCCGTTGGAAGCCTCATGTACCTGATGGTGGCAACCAAGCCGGACCTCGCACAGGCTGTTAGCGCTGTGCGCCAGCACATGGCCAATCCCGGACCTAAGAACCAGACGGCAGTGAAGCGGATTTTCCGCTACCTTGCTGGAATCATCAACATCGGGATCACCTCCAACGGCAACGACAACAACATCATCGGCTACACAGGCGCATATTGGGCTTCAAACCCTGAGGACTGCAAGTCCATCTGTGGACATGTCTTCCTCATGAATGGAAGGCCGTCAGGTGGTGCAGCAAGCGCCAGGTGGTCGTGGCCACCTGAAACACGGAAGCTGAGTACGTCTCTCTCAGCTTTGGAGCCAAGGAAGTAGTTTGGCTCAGTGTCTCATGGCAAAGATGAGTGGGAATGTTGCAGCTCTAGTTCCTGTGTACGTCGACAACCAGAGCGCATTCCCACTTGCCAAGAAACCTGAGCACCAGTGTTGACCTTGGCCCCATGAACCTCGGTACATCGAGGTCTACATCGATACATCGATGTAGCTGTAACTGGCAACATCGATGTGGGTCTGGGGGGGGAGGGGGGGAGAGGAGGGGGGGGGATCAGTGAGGTCCACTAATTTGTAATTGCAGACTCGGATTTGCACTTGTTCAACATTCTATCATACACACTTCAAGGTGCACTATTTAAGGAGGGGGGGCAATGAGGCCCACTAATTTGCAATTCTAGATACAGACTTACCATTGCTCACCTCCCTATCAAACACACTTCTAGGTGTACAGTATAAGGTACTGGAACTACTTATTGCCAGTCATGAATATTAACTTTGGTGTGTCATATATTTCACTCTTCACATGCAGTATCACACAGCGGTCAATAGAATGGAACTATGCTTCAGACATACACATTAAAGCATAAGAGACTGAATTGAACAATCAAATGAAATTGGAAGCATGTCTCATGTCTGACAACATTTCTACTTGCGTAGAGCACTTGTTGCTCTCCGTCTATCCAGCTTGCTTGCTGTAGTGGCTACTGCGGCAGTCCCTGTCGCACGCTTTGCTGCCCTGGCTACAGCCATGGCAACTAAGGCAGCCCTCTTATCCCTCTGCTTGGCACTACCAATCCGTGATGCTGCTTTTGCTGCTCGATTGGATGATGGTGCTGATGTCCCTTGCTTTCCTACTCCCTTATCTCCCTGTCCACTCGGTACAGCTCCAGCTGCTCCTTCCCGACCTGCTTCTTCCCCACTGCCTACTCCTCCTTCCTCCCCACCTGCTCCATCTAGCTCAAATGCCCCTCTCTCCCCACATTCTGCCCCTTCTCCACCTGCTGTCCCTTCTCCACCTGCTGTCCCTTCTCCAGCTGCTGGCCCTTCTCCAGCTGCTGCCCCTTCTCCAACTGCTGCCCCTTCTCCACCTGTTGCCCCTTCTCCACCTGCTGCCCCTTCTCCACCTGCTGCCCCTTCACCACCCGCTCCACGAGCTGCAGCATTGCTGCTTGAGGCCTTCACTTGTGCACGAACACGTACTAGACGAGCGTGAGGCATTCCAGGTGTGCTGCTCATGACTCGAACAGACGCCATGACTTCAACCACATCATCATCTCCCAATGCCTCCTCTACCTCCTCCTCCTCGTCCTCCCCCTCATCATCACTCTCCATGTCATCCTCTCGCTCACTCAACACTCCCTCCTCCTCAACAACCTCCCCATCATCCTTGCTGGCCTCTGCGTCAGCTTCTGCTTCTGCTTCCGCGACTACAGTGATGTTGTTTGCTGCCTTGCGTCCATTCCGGCCGTAGTGCTTGCGTAGACAGACGTTGCACCGAACGAGGAGCTCGCGTGTCGACACCTTGAGCCGGTTCCTCCTGGCAGTGTGGATCAACTCGTGAGTGGAAAATACATGCTCACACTCATATGAAGAACATGGCTGCGACAGCAGCTTCAACGCCAGATCGCGAAGCACGGGCAGGTTGCACATGTAGTTGACATGCCACTCTGCAGCAGACATTGTGCCACATTGCACTTTTGCTACTGCAGCAACAGCCTTGGCATTCCAGCGAGGTGTCGCCATGGGATCATGGACAACCATGATCTGAGCCAGCTAGAATGCAGCAATCTCCTTCATCATGGCGTCGTGTTTCTCTTCTGGAACCAGTGCCTCCATAACTGCCTGCCATGCTTGCAGGGTAGTGGCGTCACTGGACAGATCGTTTCCAAAGTGCTGAGGATGCAGACGCCGGGCAGCAGCATACAAAGGACAGCTCATATCCTTGGACTAGCGGTGGTCCAATCTGCCCAGAACATAGTTCACATGAGACTCTGCAACCTTCCGTCCCTTCTTGCCCTTCTTCTCAACCAGTGCTTTAACTTGCTCCGCACAATCCAACAAGCCCTCGTATATCTCACCAGCCCCCCCACCCGGGGAATCAACCACACGCAGCACCCGCACCAAGGGCAGAAGCAAGTCCTTCAATTGACGGACCTGGAGCCAGAAGACCTTGTGTCGTATGATCCGTCTCACCTCCCTCTTCCGACTTCTGAAGTCGGCATCCCGCTGTGAACCAATCTGCTTCCATACTTCAAGCTGCACAAACTCCTCGAGTTCCTCCCGTAGCTCTAGCAACCGCTCCACCATGTCAAACACAGATGTAAAGCGGGTGTCGCACCTGTTCTTGAGCACCTTGCCCCCTGTTTTGTCCATTAGCCATGTACGAGGCATTGCATTGTTCCTGAAGAAGGCAATGACTTTCTCACACCGTCCAATGATCCCTGCACCCCATGCAGTCTTCCCAACATCCTTCATGATCAGGTCAATGTTGTGTGCATAGCAACCCTGGAAAAACAACTTCGGGTACTTCACCCGTAGCTGGTCGAATGCCTTCTTGTTCACTGAAGCATTGTCACATATCACAGAAACAACCTTGTCCTCACCCACTGCTTTGATTGCTGCCTCTATCATGGAGGCAGTGTTGGAAATGGAAGAGAGAGGGAGCCTTGGAGCAGCGAGCATGTGTGATTGGAAGGGCATCACTTGTGCTGAAGAATGGTTGTTCAATCACTCAAAATGATGGAGTACATATAGAGCTAGAGCTTGGGCAAGTCAGCCCTCTCACAAGCTACACCACTTAGCCATGGAGGCTAAGGCTCACACACTAGAATCCATAATCTCACACAAGGGAGGAAATCAGCCTAGCAATCAGGCTGACCACTCACACACGACCTTGAGAGCTAGAGAATGCCCTCATGGAACACTCCTAGTGGTCACATAACCCACAAACCCATGGAGAATCGCCATGTGTCCATGGCTAGCACACAAGGATCTCACCTCACCTAAAAAGTAAGGAGAGGTACCTTTATCCTAGTCAGCACACTCTGACAAGGCAATCCTAAGACCAAGGACCTTTTTGGATATTTCTCCCATCAGGTCTTGACCCTGGACCTCTTGCCTTTTTCTTTTCTCAGGCTAAGGCATGGAGCCATCACCCATGCCCACCCA
>SZWC01000095.1:12568-57386 GCA_023375785.1 Penium margaritaceum
ACATCGACGGTCCATGACCCCCGAAACTTCGAAAATTCATATCTCCCAATCCGACCGTTGGATCGGCCTCAAACTTGGACCGTAGACATTTTGCCACATGATCTTTCCAATGGTGAAATCGGATTGGCAATCGGAGTAGGAATCTGGTACTTTCCTGGAACTTGCTCCTGTGGACCTGAAATTGAGCCGGATGGCTCCCTTTCCAACAATCTCCCACTTTGCCGCAGTCAGATTGGGCTGAGTCCACATGCCTTCATGCAGAACTGCTGCTTCTCACGGGTCACTGGCTTGGTGCAGAAATCAGCAACCTGCTTGCTCGTTGGAGTAAACTCCAGCTTGATAGCACCCTCCTGGACCATGGGCCTGATGAAGTGATATGCGATGTCAATGTGCTTGGTGCATGCATGGTGCTCAGGATTCTTGGCGAGTGCGATTGCGCTCAGGTTGTCGACGCGCATAGGAACTGGAACTGCTGCACTCCCACTCATCTCTGCCATGAGACGTTGGAGCCAAACTGCTTCCTTGGCTCCAAAGCTGAGAGATACGTACTCAGCTTCTGTACTCGAGGTGGCCACGACCACCTGCCGCTTGCTGCACCAGCTGATGGCTCCACCATTCATGAGGAACACATGTCCAGAGATGGACTTGCGGTCCTCAGGGTTTGAAGCCCAATCTGCGTCTGTGTAGCCGATGATGCTGTTGTCATTGCCGTTGTAGGTGATGCCAATGTTGATGGTTCCAGCAAGGTAGCGGAAGATCCGCTTCACTGCCTTCTGGTGCTCCGGTCCGGGATTAGCCATGTGCTGGCTCACAGCGCTCACAGCCTGTNTCAAGAATGCCGTCTTGACATCCATGTGGTGAACCTCGAAGTCCTCAGCTGCTGCATAAGAGAGGAGCGTGCGCACAGAGGCAAACTTTGCAACGGGGGCAAAAGTTTCTGTGTAGTCGATGCCCTCCTGCTGCGAGTAGCCCTTGGCGACCAGCCTCGCCTTGTACTTTTCCAGGTTACCATCTGCTCCCCGCTTCCTCTTGAAGACCCACTTGCACTCGATCACTTTACGTCCAGGTGGACGCTCAGTCAGCTCCCACGTGCCGTTGTCCAGCTGTGACTGTATCTCTTGCTGTACGGCTTGCGCCCAATCTGTTGCATCCGGTGCAGCCATGGCCTCCTTGTATGACGTTGGCTCATCTGAATCTGCTGCAACTGCAACGTTCATCTGTTCTGGTTTCTGCAGCATCCAGAAATGGCCGCGCTCACCAGGCTTGTAATGCACCCTAAGAGGGTACCTCCGACCTGGAGCTGGAGCGTTAGCAGGCGGCTGACGCGGTGCGGCTGGCACAACTGCTTGTGCTGGTGGTGCTACATCTCCCTCTGCTTCTGCCGATGAAGCTGCTGTATCTGCTGCATCAGACATGGGAGAGTAGAGTGATTCTCCCACTGTCACGGTAGAGGAAGGATCGGGAGAAACTGGGTCAGGAAGAATTTCTGCTCCCACTGCCTCGTCAGCTGCTGTTTCTGTTGCCTCTTCACACACAATGTTGGTGCCGATGACGTTGCTCTCATTGAAGACGACATCCCTGGAGATGATGACGTGGCCTGTATCCCTCTCGTAGANAGGCGATACGCCTTGCTTGCCACGTCGTAGCCAATCATCAGCATCTGCGCACTCTTCGCGTCCCACTTTTGCCGCTTCTCCTTTGGCACGTGCATGTGCGCCAAGCTGCCAAACGCGCGAAGATGACCCACGCTCGGCTTCTTGCCGAACCACGCCTCGTACAGCGTCATCTGCTCCAGCGCCTTAGTTGGACTACGGTTCTTGATGTAGACCGCAGTGCTCACAGCTTCAGCCCAGAAGTCGTAGGTCAGCCGAGCCGCGTGCAGCATGGAGCGCGCCGACTCCACAATGGTACGGTTGGCGCGTTCTGCTACGCCGTTCTGCTGTGGCGAGTACGGCGCGGTACGCTGCGCCTTGATGCCAGCTGCTGCGAGGTAGTCCTGGAACTCCTTGCTTAGGTATTCTCCACCGCGATCGCTGCGCAGCGCCTTGATCTTCTTGCCGGTCTGGTTCTCCATCATGGCCTTGAACTCCTTGAACCTGTCAAAACACTGGTCCTTGGAGGAAAGGAAGTACACAGTAGTGTAACGGCTGAAATCATCAATGAACGTGAGAAAATACCTAGAGCCTCCAAAGCTCTGGGTCTCCATTGGTCCGCACAAGTCTGTGTGGACCAGCTCCAACACCCCTTTTGCACGCTCCCCTGCTCCAGAGAACGCCTCGCGGTGCTGCTTCCCCTCCAAACAGCCAATGCATAACTGCTGCTCAAAGTTAGAGATGGTAGGTAGGTAACGCACCATCTGCTTTGCTTGAAGCTGTTGTAAGGCGCGCATGCCAATGTGGCCGTAGCGTGCATGCCAGATCTTGCCATCTGTCGCCTGCACCACTGCTGCAAGACTCTGCTCACGCGGGATCTTGGTCGCCCCCAGTAGGCGGTACATGTCGCCCTCCTTCACCGACTTGGCCAAATCCTCTCCTGTTTCCTTGTCGAGGATGTAGCCGTAATCATCGTCAAAAACGACGCGTAGTCCTGTGTTTGTGAGAGAGGACACTGAGAGAAGGTTGAACGCAGCATTAGGCACATACAGCACGCCATGGAACACTCCCACTTCAATGCCACGCGGGGTCTCCAACCACATCTCCACAATCCTAATCCCCATTGCATACACCACCCGATCATCACCCAAAGCAATCGGACGGGGGGGAATGGAGAGCAGCTGCATGAACCACTCCTTGTGGTGCGTCAGACTCTTGGTACACCCCGAGTCCTTGTACCACGCCAGATCCACCTTTTCCTTCTGCGACATGTCAGACTTCGCCATGAAGAGGCGGTCGCGCACCTCCTTGGCAACGTTCATGTTGCCAAAATGGCGCACGCCAGTCTGGTTCTGCTGCTGCTGCTGCTGCTGGCGTTGTTGTAACTGCTGTTGCTGTTGCTGTGGAGATTGCTGCTTTTGCTGCTACTGCTGCTGCTCCTTCTGGTCCCTCTTGAACTTGAAGCACTCTTTCTTGTAGTGCCCCTCTTTCTGGCAATAGTGGCACTTGCCCTTCTTCTTTCCTCTCTGCTGCCCAGACTGCTGCTGCTGCTAGTTGCGTGAGCCCATGGCCATGAAAGCTGCTTCACTGTTGTTGGTGCCATTGCGTTTTGCTGCATTGCGACGCAATTCCACCTGCACCAGGTGTGTGTAGATGAAGTCGAGGTCGAGAGTTGGTTGGCACTCCAGCGTCTCTCGCACCGTGTCGTAGCTGGTTGGGAGTCCCCTCAGCAAGAGGAGGATGAAGCGCGTCTCTTCCATAGGGTTGCCGGCCGCTCTCAGCTGCTTCGCCAGCTCCTTGGTCCTGTCCAGATACGCCTCCATCCCTTCACCACCCTGCATTTTCAGCGCCATCATCTTTTCCTCCAAAAGCATGAGGAATGCAAGATCCTTGCTCTCATACTTCTTGCACAATGTGTCCCACCCCTCCTTTGCAGTAGNACAGCTGCAGAAGAACCCGCATCAGCTGCACCCTTTTGCGGCGTCTTCCCCGCCACCACCTGCGCTGCGGTGATGCCTTTTGCCTGTGGAACTGGAGCCGGCTCGTCGCCGCTCACCACCTCCCACAAGCCCCTCTCCTCCAAAAGGAGGCGGGTACGGATCTTCCAAAACGTGAAGTTGGCGCGTCCCTCCAGCCTCTCCAAAGGCTGGGCTGCTGTCACAACGCCAGCTGCTGCCATTCTGAGCCTTGGTGATGCTCAGCGCTGCCCTTGGATGGCGGCGCTACCCCTGCTTCTGCTGCTGCTTCTGCCAGAAATCTGTCTGACAGAAAATGGACTGTAGATGCCAGCAGACTGGGAATTTTAAAAAGCTGAGCCCACCACTGGAAAATTCAGCTCAAAACATTTCAGATCGACCCATAAAACAGGGTCATCAACAGGGGATTTCAAAAGATATGCCCTCTTGAAAACAGGGTATGCTTCTGCTCCTACTCCAACTCAGGCCAGCCAGCTTGTAAACAACGTTTCTCCCAAACGAATCAATGGAATGCAAATATTTTTGCTTCAATGGAAAGCTTAGGAGAAATACTACAATTCGCATGTGCCACTTTTTAAATTTGACAAAGAAAGAAGAGAGTTATGGTCATCACAAGGCGACAGTCTTACTCATAGAGAAGAGTGTAGCCCTGGCCGACCTCGTTTTGAGCATAACTCTCTATCCGACCGTTGGATCTTTGCGATCTTGGGCTCGTTGGAAAGCTTGTCTTTGGAACTTGAAGATCCAGTGGTTGATTGTCAAATTTGGTGAAGGTCTCACCCCAACCCGTCACTCTCAACGTGACGGCCTGTGCTGGCTAAAAGTGGCAGAACTTGGCTTTGATACCAAATGTTGGAAATGGAAGAGAGAGGGAGCCTTGGAGCAGCGAGCATGTGTGATTGGAAGGGCATCACTTGTGCTGAAGAATGGTTGTTCAATCACTCAAAATGATGGAGTACATATAGAGCTAGAGCTTGGGCAAGTCAGCCCTCTCACAAGCCACACCACTTAGCCATGGAGGCTAAGGCTCACACACTAGAATCCATAATCTCACACAAGGGAGGAAATCAGCCTAGCAATCAGGCTGACCACTCACACACGACCTAGAGAGCTAGAGAATGCTCTCATGGCACACTCCTAGTGGTCACATAACCCACAAACCCATGGAGAATCGCCATGTGTCTATGGCTAGCACACAAGGATCTCACCTCACCTAAAAAGTAAGGAGAGGTACCTTTATCCTAGTCAGCACACTCTGACAAGGCAATCCTAAGACCAAGGACCTTTTTGGATATTTCTCCCATCAGGTCTTGACCCTGGACCTCTTGCCTTTTTCTTTTCTCAGGCTAAGGCATGGAGCCATCACCCATGCCCACCCACACATCGACGGTCCATGACCCCCAAAACTTCGAAAATTCATATCTCCCAATCCGACCGTTGGATCGGCCTCAAACTTGGACCGTAGACATTTTGCCACATGATCTTTCCAATGGTGAAGTCGGATTGGCAATCGGAGCAGGCATCTGGTACTTTCCTGGAACTTGCTCCTGTGGACCTGAAATTGAGCCGGATGGCTCCCTTTCCAACAGGCAGTGTGGTCTGCATCCCTAGTCAGACCGCTGGCATCACGCGAGAACAAGTGGACTGAGCCCATTGCATTGACTGCCATTGCATTGTAAATTGGCCTGATCTGCCTATCGGACCACTCATCAACTGCTAGACTGGAGCCATACGTTGTCCATCTCTGCTTCAAAGGCACGTCTAGCTCAACAAGCTGTGCATCCAGTTTCGGGAGCAAGTCATCCACCACTGTACCTCTGGCTGGCAACCTAAAGCTCGGTGTTGTCTTCTTTGCTGACTTGATGACATCCATGAGTGCTGGCTCCCGACAAAAGGAGATGGGTAAAGCAGCAATGCACATGAGTTTCACTATGTCCAGCTGGCAGTTCACGTTGTTCGTCCAATCAGAGTGCTCAACCATGGTGGATTGTCGAAAAGAGGCGGCCTTGTTGATGTCAAAGAGAGGCATCTCACCCTCAAGTCTTGTTGTGGCTGCCTGCCTGCTTGGACCTGCCGCGTCCCCAGCATCGTCATCACTGGAGTCGTACTACAACGTCAATCCCCCGTCGGCTGCTTGGGCTGCTTTCTCCTCGGCCTCCCACAACTTGAGCCACGGCACCGGTTTGTCCTTTGTCCCCCATTTCGTGCCCTCTCCCTTGTACAGCTTCACGCAGTATGGCTGCCATCCTGCCGGCGGCGGTGGAAATCGCTCCATGCCCAATGCGTCCCTGCATGTTGGTAGAGGATGGGGACACTTCCCCACATTCGGGTTGTTGCAGGCGAAGTGGCCGCGGATGCGGTCACACGTCCTGCTCATCCTCTTCGCGCACGAGCCACAGACAAATCCCGCCTTTTTGCTGCTCGTTGGCTTGGGCTCGCAGTGCTTGGATAGTTCTTTGGTGAGGAAATCACCGGTGAGGACCCGTTTCTTCGGTGGATTCCACTTATGGGCATCGAATTGTGCCGATAGNGGATGGGGACACTTCCCCACATTCGGGTTGTTGCAGGCGAAGTGGCCGCGGATGCGGTCACACGTCCTGCTCATCCTCTTCGCGCACGAGCCACAGACAAATCCCGCCTTTTTGCTGCTCGTTGGCTTGGGCTCGCAGTGCTTGGATAGTTCTTTGGTGAGGAAATCACCGGTGAGGACCCGTTTCTTCGGTGGATTCCACTTATGGGCATCGAATTGTGCCGATAGAGCGGATACAACAGCTACCGTGGGACTGGAACATGTGGTGGATGTTCGGTTTGAGCAGGTGTTGGAATTAGGCTGAGAAGACGCCATGGTGGGAGGAATGCACCAGTGCACCGGCCTCAGGCGCAAGTGTGCCAAAGTGTTGGGTTCAGCACGGAACAGGGGGGAGGTTTGTTACTGCCATTGGTACAAGTCTTGCACCGATAGCGGTGCAAGTCTTGCTTGTGTCGGACGCAAAGAAGTGTGGCTCAATCGTACTGAAATGTCGTTGGATGGCGTCGAGGCGCAACGTCATTGAGTGACACGTTGCTATATGGTTTCGATCGATATTTCATTCACACCTGGTACATCCTTCACACATTCGATCATTCAACCCGGGCCATACGATTGGTTTGAACGACTAAACACTCAAATAACTATAGTTGACACAATGTCACGATGTTCCGGAAAGATTCATGTACAACATTTTTTTTGACTTTTTACAGTCGGACATATTCCATATGTATCGACCAAACCTGTGAAATTATGTGTCATTTTTCGTACATAAGGTACTTGAATAAACTATGCAAACCATTTTTTCCACAACAAAAATATCGGCTCATGCGGATATTCTCAAGTCCGAGGTTCGACATGTGATTGGCCATTGCCATGGCGGCTCAGGATGAGGGCAAGCTGTGCCACAGAATGAAGCCTGTCTAAGTACAACGTATGATGCGTGGACATCATTGGTTGAATCAGGTTGATACATGCCAACTGTCATGAACTGTGCCATGTAATGTGCTTTCAGCAGGATGCGTGCATGGAAAACAGAGTGTCGCTCTGGGAACTGAACGTGCAATGTTCTCCGTGCGAGACTTATCCTCAGTGGGTACTTGGGCTCGTGGGAAAAAACAGTCTCGCATGGTCTTGAGTGCCCCCTCGCCTTCTACACCACATCGATGTTACATCGATGCCTCTCGAGGTACCGATGTCGTTGTAGCCGGCCCCCTACGAGCAACGAAGTCAGCTCTGCTGAGGAACATGCACACACCAAGCACATTGACATCGCATATCACTTCATCAGGCACATGATGTAAGAGGGTGCTATCAAGCTGTAGTTTACTCCAACCAGTAAACAGGTCGCTGATTTCTACACCAAGCCAGTGACCCGTGAGAAGCAGCATTTCTGCATGAAGGCATGTGGACTCAGTCCAGTCTGACTGCGGCAAAGTGGGAGATTGTTGTAAAAGGAGCCATCCGGCTCTGTTTCAGGTCCATAGGAGTAAGTTCCAGGAAAGTACCAAATGCTTGCTCTGCCCATCAATCCAACTTCACTATTATAAAGATCAGGTGGCAACATGTCTACGATCCAAGTTTGAGGCCAATCCAACAGTCAGATGGGGAGATATGAATTTTCAAAGTTTTCGTGGTCATTGACCGCCGATATCCGGGTAACGATGGGCAATGGCTCCATGCCTCAGCCAAATAAAAGAAAAAGGTAAGAGGTCCAGGGTCAAGACTTGATGGGAGAATTATCCAAAAAAGTCCTAGATTCTTGGGTTGCCTTATCACAGTGTGCTAACTGGGAAAAAGGTACCTCTCCTTACGTTTTAAGTGAGGTGAGATCCTTGTGTACTAGCCATGGACACATGGCAATTCTCTATGGGATTGTGGGTTATGTAACCACTAGTAGTGTGCCATGAGAACATTTTCTAGCTCTCTAGGTTGTGTGCGAGTGGTCAGCCTGATTGCTAGGCTGATTTCCTCCCTCGTGTGTGTTTATGGACTCTTGTGTGTGAGCCTTAGCCCCCATGGCGAAGTGGTGTGGCTTGTGAGAGGGCTGACTTGCCCAAACCCTCCTTTCCCATCAATCTCCCAGTTTGCCGTAGTCAGACGTGACTGAGTCCACATGCCTTCATGCAGAACTACTGGTTCTCACGGGTCAGTGGCTTGGTACAGAAATTAGCGACCTGCTTGTTGGTTGGAGTAAACTCCCGCTTGATAGCACCCTCCAAGACTATTTGCCTAATGAGGTGACATGCGATGTCAATGTCCTTAGTACGTGCATGACACTCAGGATTCTTGGCAAGTACAATTGCGTTCTAGTTGTCAACACGCGGAAGAACTGGAACAGCTACACTGCCACTCATCTCCGCCATGAGACACTGAAGTCAAACTGCTTCCTTGGCTCCAAAGGTGAGAGAGACGTACTCAGATTCCGTGCTTGATGTGGCTACGACCACCTGCTGCTTGCTGCACCAGCTCATGGCCCCACCATTCATGAGGAACACATGTCCAGAGATGGATTTGCAGTCCTTAGGGTTTGAAGCCCAATCTACGTCTGTATAGCCGATGATATTGTCATCGTTGCCATTTTAGGTGATGCCGATATTGATGGTTCCAGCAAGGCAGCAGAAGATTCGCTTCACTACCTTCTAGTGCTTAGGTCCGGGACTCGCCATGTAGTGGATCACAGTGTTAATAGCCTCTGCAAAGTTCGGCCTGGTTGCCACCATCAGGTACATGAGATTGCTGCCGGTGCTTTGGTACTTTTGCCGCTCAGCTGCATCCGCTTCTCCAAGTAAGCTCATGAGGTACTCTCGCGTCTCCAGCGGCATGTTGATGGGTTTGGCCTCTGCCATGCCGAACCGCTGCAAGAAATCCTTGATATAGCGGCTCTGTTGCAGCAAGAGAGAGCGTGATTAGCGGTCACGCGTGATCTGGATACTGAGGAAGTATGATGCCTCCCCAAGATCAGACATCTGGAAGCGCTCCTACATGGCCTCCTTGAACTCCTGCAGTGCAGACATGCTGTTGGAAAAAAGGAGCGTGTCACCCACGCTGCCAGCGATAGACGCTGTAGTCATAGTCACTGCGCTCAAACCCCATGTACTACAGCGCCGCATCAAATTTCTGGTTCCAAGCAAGCGACACTTGCTTGAGGTCCTACAACGACTTCTACAGCTTGCAAACCAGGTGCTCCTGGCTATCCATGACGAATCCCTCCGGCTGCTCCATATAGATCTCCTCCTCCAAGCCACAGTTCAAGAATGCTATCTTGACATCCATGTGGTGAATCTCGAAGTCCTCAGCTGCGGCATAAGAAAGGAACGTGTGCACAGAGGTAAACTTTGCAATAGGAGCAAAGGTTTCCGTGTAGTCAATGCCTTCTTGCTTCAAATAGCTCTTGGCGACCAGCCTCGCCTTGTACTTTTTGAGGTTGCCATCTTCGCCCATCTTCTTCTTGAATACCCACTTGTGTTATGTTCTGTGTATGCCCCTGATCCAATCAGCAGAAGATTTAGACTAGGTATACACTGCGCTTGTAGTGCAATTCCCCCAGTGACATGCAAGAGAGGCTGAGAGAGACAAGGCATGCACTACTCATCCTTGTGGAGTAAGTCCCCTTGGTCTAGTCTTGGTAGTCTACCTGGTGCATGCTCCTTAGGACAACTTCGTATAGCCTAGTGGGAAAAGGCACCATCTCGCAAGCGAGAGGTCCAGGGTTGAATCCCGCCGGGACCAAAATTTTCTTTGTGACTAAAAAGGGCCAAGGAAGCTTCCTAGAAGCCTCTAAGGTCCAAGGTGGATCAAACGCCACTTGGCGGTCACAGAGGATATCATGTCATCAAAGCTGATAACACTGTCTAGGGTGGCCTTGGTGGGAGGCCCCTCCAAGGAGCCATTGGGAGCACTGACCAGAGACTATATAAGGCCTGTCATTTGCATGTGATCATACATCATCTCTTACCTTTGAGACTTGGGAGAAAACTAATCCCTTATTAGCCACCAAGAATGAGGGTAAAGTACAAGTGCAAGTGAACACTTTGGTGTATAGCATTGCCAGGTTGGTGAGAGTTTGGAACACTCTCCGGCCACGGTTGGGACAAGCTAAGTGAACCTTTCAGTGTGGAAACACCACTTCTTTGGTGATCTCTACCTTGGTTGAAATACCAAGGGCATTCGCTGGTTTGCCTGTCGGCGCCGTTTATTCTAGACCGTGGCCAAGTGCAGAGTGACGAAGGGTTATGGGCCCCTCGCTGATCGGGAAACTTGGTTCTTTCTACTACCGCTCAGTTCACGTGGCAGGTACCTCCGCAGCAGACAAGACACCACTGCTCCATCTGCTTCATCGTCGGTCCACTGGGACCAAGGTACGCATTGTGAGAGACCGGACGCGGGTTGGACCCGTGGTCCAGTTTATCTCTCCACGGACAAGGAACGAGGATACGCTCTGCCATTGTTGATCCTCGAGTCCTAAGCGGGTTACGCTCTACACTTGTGGGTACGACCCCGTGTTTGTGGGAGCACTTCCTCCACAATAGCTAGGAGACAATCAGCTAGAGGGGTATGCAACGGACTGCATTGTGAAAATCTGTAGCAGTCATTACCCTCATCAGCCTATATCTGCCTCAAGAAAGCAGAAGAGCAGAGACTAAGTGAGCATCCTTAACCACACCGCAATCATGCCGGGGGGTCAAGAGATCGTTCCAGTCACCTCACGGCCCGCCGAGTTGGGTGCGACCAATGGCATCACACGCTTCGATGGCAAAGCCTTTTGCACGGAAATGGTACTTTGAGGTGGTGATGCACGTGCACACTTACCTCATCATGCTGAAAGGGACGAAGGTAGCACCGGAAGACGAGGCAAGCACGGAATACGCAGAGTGGCAAGAGCGGAATGAAATCTCTCTTGCACTCCTTGTCACATCCATAAGCCCCTCCATAATCTCCCACATTGAGGGGTGCACGACGGTAGCTGAGGCTTACACCAAGCTGACAAACGTATACCAGTCAACTTCCCTTGCCAATCGACTCTTCATTCTGCAGCGCCTCATCCGGCTACGGGTGGGCAAGGGGGAGTCCATCTCGGACTTCCTTCAGCAGTTTGAAGGACTGCTTCAAGAAGCCCGCGCCATGTCCCCGCAGCTCGACCAGCAGATACAGGCCATGATTCTCCTCATGGCCTTACCGCCAAGCTGGAGCCCCATGATCACCACCTTGGGTTGTTGGGAGGAGTTGGAGTTCACATACCCTCGTGTCTCTGAGTTTGTCCGGAATGAGGCCATGCAGCGCAACAACGGCGTCATCAACAACGCCGCGTACGCGAGTGGCTCAGGAGGCACCTCCTCTCATGGCAACAGCAGAGGCAGTGGCGACGGAAAGAGCGGCAAGAAGAAGGGCAACTGCCACAACTGTGGCAAGGCGGGGGACTGGGCGCGGGAGTGTCACGCACCAAGGAAGAAAGGAGGCGGTGGTGGGAGCAGCAACGTGAGTAAGAAGGTGGACTCGACGTCCACGAGCATGATGGCCGAGAGCAAGGCCCCTCCCAAGGGCTCTGCGCTGCTGCGGCCGGGAGCCTTCGGGCTCGACAGTGGCACAGACTACCACACCTCTCGCGAGGCATGTGGCTTCTTGTCCCTCACACCATCCACNAGGGCAACTGCCACAACTGTGGCAAGGCGGGGGACTGGGCGCGGGAGTGTCACGCACCAAGGAAGAAAGGAGGCGGTGGTGGGAGCAGCAACGTGAGTAAGAAGGTGGACTCGACGTCCACGAGCATGATGGCCGAGAGCAAGGCCCCTCCCAAGGGCTCTGCGCTGCTGCGGCCGGGAGCCTTCGGGCTCGACAGTGGCACAGACTACCACACCTCTCGCGAGGCATGTGGCTTCTTGTCCCTCACACAGTCCACAGCCAAGTTCCGGTACGCCAACGGCGGCATCGAGTACGCGGCTGGTGAGGGAGAGAAGGTCATGTACAGGTGGCTTAACGGAACTGACAAGGACTTGTGGCTATAGAAGGTCATCTACATGCCAACTTTTGCCGCAAACCTCCTCTCCGTCTTGCGGATTATGGATCACGCGATGACGGTGGTGTTCACACAGAAGGAAGCCGTCATCCTCAAGAACAAGGACGTGACGATTACCTACGTTGCGTCGGACCTTGTCGCCAAGGTGCCACAAATGGATGGACTCTACATTCTGTAGACGAAGAGTATGGAAGGGCACGCTGGGACGGCAGAGGCAGTAGTAGAAGCTACACCATCGCTAAATGCCAAGACACCATCCATGCTGCCTGTTGTGGCGGCTAAAGATGCGTGAGCAGCAACTTCAAAGCTGTGGCACAGACGCCTTGGGCACGTGGCCGACAACACCCTGTAGGTCATGCAGGAGCAGAAGCTTGTACGCGGGCTGGAAGGGTGTGAGCTGAAGGGTGTGAGCTGAAGGGTGGATACAATGCTGGGTGTGAGGCTTGCGTGCAAGGGAAGATAAAGCGGAACACTTCTCCAAAAACAGTCGCAGAGCAGAGGGCATAGTCGACCTCCTCCATAGCGCCGTGTGTGGTCCCATGTGTACCACGTCTGACGGCGGCTCCAAATACCTGCTCACCTTCATCGATGATTACTCTCGGAAGGTGTGGTTGTACTTCCTCAACGAAGGGAGAGGTGCTGGAGCGCCTGCAAGAGTTTGTCACGATGGTGGAGCGACCAACCGGGCGGAAGGTCAAGGCTGTGCGCAGCGACAATGATAGAGAGTACCAAGGGTGAAAACCGTGGCTTCGGGAACACGACACTGTCCACCAACCTACTGCTCCCTAAACAACGCAGAGCAACGGCGTGGCCGAGTGCATGAATCGGACCATTTTGGCCATGACGCAAACCATGCTGTTTGACTCAAAGCTCCCTCCTCGCTTCTGGGAAGAAGCAGTGTGCACTGCATGCTATCTCATCAACCTCATGCCTGCTGCAGCACTGCGCAACAAGGGGACAAAAAACGAGCAAAGTACTAAACACATGACGCAGCATAAGGCATGGTCGAGAAAGAAGCCGGATGCCTCTCACCTAAAGGCATTGGACTGCACGGCTTGGGCCAAAGTCCAGGACGGGCAAGGAGCAAGAAAGTTGGATGCACGTGCGCGCAAGTACATGATGATCGGCTACGAGGCTGCGCACAAGGCGTACAGGCTGTGGGACCAGGCAGCACAAAGAGTCATCACCTCCATAGATGTGACCTTCTAGCAAGAGTCACACGGCAAGGGAGAACTGCTGGACCCAGAGAACTCTCCAAAACAAGGAGAGTGGATTGTGCTCCTGGAGGCGGGTGACACACCCCTGCCTAACTGGCGTGGGGCACCGGTGGCCGTAGACAACGAGGCTACTAATTCAGGGAGAGCGTCCCCTCAGGCTAAAGCGAAGTTGACATCCGACACTGCGTCGCAGACATCCGAGGCCTCCTCGGAGGTCAGTGGCTCTTCCCTTCTAGCGACCCCTCCTGGGGAAGCACAGCAGCAGCAGCACGAGTAGCCACCACCAGCACCACTACGGCGTAGTGAGCGCCAAGGAAAGCCTGCAAAGCAGTACGACGGAGGGAAGGCCGAGTGAACTGGCCTGAGCTGGTCGTACCTTGCGCAGGGAGAGCCGGCTACCATCGCCGAGACTCTATCACGGCCGGACGCTGGTAAGTGGAAGGAGGTGATAGAGAGCGAGCTCGCCTCCATCGAGGAGAATGGAACGTGGGAGCTGGTGGACAGACCTCCAAACGCACACATGGTGGGCGTGAAGTGGGTCTTACGCATCAAACGCAAGCAAGACAAAAGCATCGAGAAGTACAAGGCAAAGATTGTCGCGAAGGGGTTCTCGCAGAGAGCAGGGTGTGAGTACGACGAGACCTACTCTCCCGTCACGTCCTTCCCCTCCATCCGCACCTTGCTAGCTGTGGCTACGGCGCGCAACATGGAAATCCACTAGATGGACAAAAAGACTGCCTTCCTCTACGGGAAGCTTGACTAGGAGATATTAATGGAGGTGCCCGAGGGTGTCAAGGCAAAACCCGGGTGGGTGTTTCGCCTCATCAAGGCGCTCTACGGGCTGAAACAGGCCCCAAGAATCTGGTACAAAGAGATGGACAGCTTCATGGCTGGCCTTGGCTTCTCGCACTGCCACGACAAACCCAGTGTGTATGAGCATGCCGATGACCAATGGCTGTTGCTAGTAGCGCTGTACGTGGATGACCTGATTCTGGCCTCCACCTCCATAAAGGCCCTCGAGGCCCTCAAAGAGAAGCTGCATGGGCGGTTTCAGATGGACATGGGCGAGCCTCAGTACTACTTTGGCATCGCTATACATCGCAACCCAGCTGTAGGCACCATCGAGCTCAACCAGACAAAGTACATCTCAGAGGTGCTTCGGCGCTATGGCATGTAAGACGCCAAACCCCTCAGCACTCCTCTTCCCACGAAGTGCAATCTCACCTCCGCCCACTCCCCCAGCACGGAAGTCGAGTGCTGTGAAATGCAGGATGTGCCGTACCAGTCTGCGGTGGGTATCATCATGTATGCCATGGTTGGCACGCGGTCGGACATCTCCTTTGCTGTGGGGCTAGTCAGTTGGTTCGTGGCTAATCCCGGGCCACTCCATTGGCAGGCCGTGAAGCGCATTTTGCGCTATCTCAACAAGACACGGCACATGGGGCGGCAGTATGGCCGCCTTCAAGGAACAGACCCTTTGCGCCTCAAGTGCTAGACTGACGCAGATTTTGGAGGCAACATGGATGATAGGAAGTGCACCTCGGGCTTTGTGTACCTTGGGAACGGCGGCGCTGTGTCGTGGGCCAGACGCAAGCAGGACTATGTCTCCATCTCAACCGTAGAAGCTGAGTACGTGGCGCTATCTGAGGTGTGCAAGGAGATGCAATGGCTATGCAGCTTGCTTGCTGAGATGCACGCACCACAGAAGGAGGCCACAGTCGTCCACGTCGACAACCAGAGTGCGATGGACATCGCGTCCAAGGACACACTCTCCAGGCGGACCAAGCACATCAACATCCGCTATCATTACGTGCGCGACCTCGTCACCAAGGGAGTAGTGGATGTGTAGTACATCGCGACCAAGCAGATGCTCGCGGACTTCCTGACAAAGCCACTGGAGAGTGACCCGCACATGGCAGGGGCACATGGCATCGGGATGGTGAGCATAGCAGACGAGGGCTGAACGGGCGGCCTACTTCACAGGTGGCCAACATCGCTGGGCCCATGGCCGTTGTAGGAATCTAGCCACAGATGGATGTAGGTGCAAGGGAGAGTTTGTTATGTTCTGTGTATGCCCATGGTCTAATAAGCAGAAGATTTAGACTGGGTATGCAATGCGCTTGTAGCGTAAGTCCCCCGGCTATATGCAAGAGAGGCTTAGAGAGACAAGGCATGCACTGCTCATCCTTGTGGAGTAAGTCTCCTTGGTCTAGTCTTGGTAGTCTACCTGGTGCATGCTCCTTAGGACAACTTCCTACAGTCTAGTGGATAAAGGCGCCGTCTCGCAAGTGAGAGGTCCAAGGTTGAATCCCGCCACGACCAAACTTTTCTTTGTGACTAAAAAGGGCCAAGGAAGCTTCCTAGAAGCCTCTAAGGTCCAAGGTGGATCAAGCGCCACTTGGCGGTCACAGAGGGTGTCATGTCATCAAAGCTGATGACACTGTCTAGGGTGGCCTTGGAGGCAGGCCTCTCCAAGGAGCCACTGAAGCACTGACCAGAGACTATAGAATGCCTATCATTTGCATATGATCATATATCATCCCTTTGTCTTAAGACTTGGGAGAAAACTAATCCCTTGTTAGCCACCAAGAAAGATGATAAAGAACAAGTGCAAGTGCACACTTTGGTGTGTAGCATTGCCAGTTGGGTGAGAGTTTGGAACACTCTTCGGCCACGGTTGGGACAAGCTAAGTGAACCTTTCAGTGTGGAAACACCACTCTGTGGGTGATCTCTACCTTAGTTGAAATACCAAGGACGGTCGGCGGTTTGCCTGTTGGCGCCGTTTACTCTAGGCCGTGGCCAAGTGCGGAGTGACAACTTGCACTTGATTACCTTGCATCCAGACGGGCGCTCAGTCGGCTCCCACGTACCGTTGTTGAGCTGCGAATATATCTCTTGCTACACAATTTGCGCCCAATCTAGTGCATCTGGTGCAGCCATGGCCTCCTTGTAGAATGTTGGCTCATCTAAATCTACTACAACTGAGACATTCATCTCATCTGCTTTTTACAACATCCAGAAATACCCGCGTTCACCAGACTTTTAGCGCACCCTGAGAGGGTACCTGCGACTCGTACTAGAGCGTTAGCAGGCGGTTGGCGCGGTGCTAGCGGCACAACTGCTGCTGCTGATGATGGTACATCTTCTTCCTCTACTTGTGCTAGTGAGGCCAATGTATCTGCTGCATCAGACATGGGGAAGTAGAGTGGTTCTCCCATTGTCAGAGTAGAGGAAGGGTCAGGAGAGACGAGGTCAGGGAGAATATCTGCTCCCACTACTTTGTCAGCTTTTGGTTCTGCTGCCTATTGGCAAATGAAATTGGTGACAATGACGTTACTTTCCTTGAAAATGGCATCCCTCGAGATGATGACGTGGCCAGTATCCCTCTTGTAGAGGCAATACGCCTTGCTTGTCACCTCATAGTCGATCATGAGCATCTATGTGCTCTTTACGTCCCATTCCTGCCACTTCTCCTTTGGCACGTGTATGTGCGCCAAGCTGCCAAACACGCGAAGATAACCCACGCTCGGTTTCTTGTCGAACAACACTTTATACGGCCTCATCTGCTCCTGGGCCTTGATTGGAATGCGGTTCTTGATGTACACTGCATTGCTCAGTACTTCAGCCCAAAAGTCGTAAGTGAGCCGAGCCACATGAACTTTGGAGCGTGTTGACTCAACGATGGTGCGGTTAGTGAGTTCTACTATGCCGCTTTGCTGTGTCAAGTATGGCGTAGTGCGGTACGCCTTGATGCGTGCTGTAGCGAGGTAGTCCTACAATATCAACCTGCCTTAGGCAAAGGTCTAGAAAACGGGTCCCGACACAATGGTTCCCACCGACCGCTCTTGGTATTGCCACTAAGAGATGATTTCACCCTCAGAGCCAAGGTTCCACACTGGGCACTTCATAGGAATCAGTTGCAGTCTGTCCTTAGCACGTGGTCACTTTCGCGTGAGGAGCGAACTCTTGGGGCTTAGACCTACCAATGCTTCTTTAGGGTCTGCCTCTGGTGGACAACTCCGCGAGGAGTCTCAAAGGTACTCAATGACAGGGAACTGACAGGTTCTTATTGTCCTAGAGCCAACCTCTAGACTAGGTGCGTAGTGGCTCCTTGGATGAGCCACTTTGGGGGCATTCTGGATTGCGTCATCCCCTACATGGCGCTCCCTGTGACCGCCAAGTGGCCCCAGCCACCAGGAAGGACCTTGGAATGTTCTAAAATGTGTCTTAGAACCTTCTTCTCCCCCTTTTGGTCACAAAGAAAACTAGTCACCAGGCTCGGATTTGACCCAGTGAACTCTCGCTCCATAGACTAACTTTGGAACGTCTAAGCCACAAGGAGTTGTCCTAGGTAGTATTTGCTGGCTATACTATCCAGATTAGACCAAGGGGATTTGCTCCAAAGGAGCAGTGCATGCCTTGTCTATGTAGACCAGACTTAGGGGATTTCCTCCAAGGGAGCAGTTTGTCCGGTACCTGTCCAAATATCAGCCATGGACAAGGAGCATACCACGTCAACATGGAATTCCTTGCTCAGGTACTCTCCACCTCCTTGGAGGAAAGGAGGTACACAGCAATATAACGGCAAAAATCATCAATGAAGGTGAGAAAATACCTAGAGCCTTCAAAGCTCTGGGTCTGCATCGATCCACACAAGTCTATATGGACCAGCTCCAGTACCTCCTTGGCACACTCCCCTACTCCCAAGAACGCCTCGCGATGCGGCTTTCCCTCCAAATAGCCGACGCACAACTATTGCTCAAAGTTAGAGACGGTGGGTAAGTCACGAACCATCTGCTTTGTTTGAAGTTGCTCCAAGGCGCGCATGTTGATGTGGCCGTAGTGCGCATGCCAGATTTTGCCATATGTGGCCTGCACCATTGCTGCAAGACTATGCTCGTGCGGGTTCTTGGTCGCCTTAGACAAGCGGTACATGTCGCCTTCACCGACCTTGCCAACTCCTCTCCGGTTTCATTGTCGAGGATGTAGCCAAAGTCGTCATGAAAGATATTCGCAGTCTTGTATTGGTGAGAGAGGACACTAAGAGAAGGCTCAAAGTAGCATCAGGTACATACAACACTCCATGGATCACTCCCACTTCAATGCGACGCTAGGTCTCAAACCACATCTCCACAATCCCAATCCCCTCAGCATAAACCACTCCATCATCACCCAAAGCAATCGGTCGGGGGGGAATGGAGAGAAGCTACGTAAACCACTCCTTGTGGTGCATCACACTCTTGATACACCTTGAGTCCTTGTACCATGCCGGATCCGCCTTTTCCTTCTGCGACATGTCGGAGTTTGCCATAAAGAGGTGGTCGCACACCTCCTTGGCAACATTCATGTTGCCAAGTAGCGCACGTCGGTCTGGTTCTGGTGATGTTGCTGCTACTGACATTGCTGTGACTGCTACTGCTGTATTTGTGGAGATTGTTTCTTTTACTGCTGCTATTGTTGCTCCTTCAGGTCCCTCTTGAATTTGAAGCACCCTTTCTTGTAGTGCCCCTCTTTTAGGCAATAGTGGCACTCGCCGTTCTTCTTGCCTCTTTGCTGCCCGGACTGCTACTGCTCTTGGTTGCGTGAGCCCATGGTCATGACAGCTGCTTCACTGTTGCTGCTGTTGCCATTGCGCTTTGGTGCATTGCGACGTAGTTCTACGTACACCTTTTGCGTGCAGATGAAGTCTAGGTCGAGAGTCGGCTGGCATTCCAATGTCTCTCACATTGTGTCATAGCTTGTTGGGAGTCCCCTCAGCAAGAGGAGGACAAAGCGCGTGTCTTCCACAGGGTTGCTGGCCGCTTTCAGATGCTTTGCCAGCTCCTTTGCCTTGTCCAAGTACCCTTCCATCCCTTTGCCATCCCACATTTTCAATGCCATCATCTTCCCCTCCAAAAGCATAAGGAATGTAGGATCCTTGCTCTCATACTTCTTACACAACGTGTCCCATTCCTCTTTTGCAGTAGCCTTGTCATTCACGTATTGAGGATGCGGGTTGGAGATGGTATTGACAAGCAGCCTATAGACCTGCCTGTTTTTCTTCTTTCACTCATATGCCACCACGACAGTTATAGATAAACTTGCATTTGCTGCACCTTTCTGCGGCATCTTCCCCGCCACCACCTCCGCTGCAGTGATCCCTTTTGCCTATGGATGCGGAGCACGCTCGTCGCCGCTCACCACCTCATACAAGCCCCTCTCCTCCATAAGGAGGCGAGTACGGATCTTCCAAAACGTGAAGTTGGCACATCCTTCCAGCCTCTTCAAGGCGGCGGGGCTGCTGTTACCACGCCTCCTGCTGCCATTTTGAGCTTTGGTGATGCTCAGCGCTACCCTCGAGGGGCGGTGTTATTCCTACTTCTGCTGTTGCATCTGCCAGAAATCTATCTGACAGAAAATGGACTCTAAAGTCCAAGAACATGGGAATTAAAAAAAACGAAAACCATCAACGTAAAATTCAGCTCAAAACATTCCACATCGACCCATGAAACAGGGTCATCAAGTGGGGATTTTTAGGGACGTGCCCTTTTGAAAACAGGGTATGCTTCTGCTCTTACTCCTGTTCCTACCAGCTAGCTTGTAAATGGTATCTCTTCCAAACGTACAAATGGAATGCAAACACTTTTATACCAATGGAAAGCTTATGAAAACAACTTCAATTCTTATGTGCTACGTTTTAAATTTGACAAAGAAATGAGAGAGTTATGGTCATCACAACGCGATAGTCTTACTCAGAGAGAAGAGAGTAGACCTGGCGGATGTCGTTTTGAGTATAACTCTCAGTCTGGCCATTGAATCTTTGTGATTTTGGACTTGATGCACAGCTTGTCTCTTGAACGTAAAGATCCAGTAGTCGATTGTCAAATGTGGTGAAGGTTTTATCCAAACCCGTCAATCCCAAAGTGATAGCCTATGCTTGTTGAATGTGGCAGAATCTGACTCTAATAGAAGGTGTTGGAACTTGAGGAGAGAGGGAGCCTTGGAGCTGCCAGCTTGTGGGACTGGAAGGACATCACTTGTGCTGAAGAATGGTTATTCAATCACTCAAAATGATGGAGTACATATAGAGCTAGTGCTTGGGTAAGTCAACCCTCTCACAAGCCATACTACTTAGCCATAGAGGCTAAGGCTCCTACACTAGAGTCCATAATCTCACACAATAGAGGAAATCAGCCTAGCAAGTAGGCTGACCACTCATACACGACCTAGAGAGCTAGAAAATTCTCTCATGGCACACTCTAATGGTCACATAACCCACAATCCCATGGAGAATCCCCACGTGTCCATGATTAGCACACACGAATCTCACCTCACCTAAAACGTGAGGAGAGGTATTTTTTTCCTAGTCAGCACACTCTCACAAGGCAAGCCAATAATCTAGGACCTTTTCGGATGTCTCTCCCATCAGGTCTTGATCCTGGACCTCTTGCCTTTTCTTTTTATCAGGCTAAAGCATGGAACCATCGCCCATGTTCACCCAGATATCGGCAGTCAATGACCCCAGAAACTTCACAAATTCATATCTCCCAATACGACTTTTGGATCGGCCTCAAACTTAGACCGTAGTCATTTTTCCACCTCATCTTTCCAATGGTGAGGTCGGATGGAAGATCACAACAGGCATCTGGTAGTTTCCTGAAACTTGTTCCTGTGGACCTGAAACTGAGCCGGATGGCTCCTTTCCTAACAATCTCCCACTTTGTCGTATTCAGAGTGGGCCGAGTCCACATTCCTTCATGCAGAACTGCTGTTTCACACGGGTCACTTGCTTGGTACAGAAATCAGGGACCTGCTTGCTGGTTGGAATAAATTCCAGCTTGATAGTACCCTCCTGCACCATGTGCCTAATGAAGTGATTTATGATGTCAATGTGCTTGGAGCGTGCATGGTGCTCAGGATTCTTGGCGAGAATGATAGCGCTCTGGTTGTCGACGCACACGGAAAGTGGAACTGTTGCATTCTTACTCATGTCTGCCATGAGACGCTGAAGCCAAACTGCTTCCTTGGTTTCAAAGCTGAGAGAGACATACTGAGCTTCAGTACTTGAGGTGGCCACGACCACCTGTCGCTTGCTGCACCAGCTGATGACTCAACCATTCATGAGGAATACATGTCCAGAGAAGGAATTGCAGTCCTCAAGATTTAAAGTCCAATCTGCGTCTATATAGCATATGATGTTGTCGTTGCCGTTGTAGATGATGCCGATGTTGATGGTTTGAGTAAGGTAGCGGAAGATCCGGTTCACTACCTTCGAGTGCTCAGGTTCGGGATTTGCCATGTGCTGACTAACAGCGCTAACAGCCTGTTCGAGGTCCGGCCTGGTTGCCATCATTGGGTACATGAGACTGCCAACGGTGCTCTGGTACTTCATCCGCTCAGCTGTATCTGCTTCTCCATTGAATCTCACTAGGTACTGCCGCGTCTCCTGCGGTGTGCCGATGGGCTTGGCCCCTTCCATGCCAAACCGTTGCAAGACATCCTTGATGTAGCGACTCTGGTGCAGCGAGAGAGAGCGCGATTTGCAGTCACGCGTGATCTGGATAATGAGGAAATATGATGCCTCCCCGAGATCAGACTTCTGGAACCATTCCTGCGTGGCCTCCTTGAACTCTTGCAGTGCATACGTACCGTTGGAAAGGACGAGCATGTCATCCACATAGACAATGATTATGAGCACCTCATAACCATGCTGCTTGCAATAGACGATGTAGTCACACACACTGGGCTCAAACCCCATCCACTGCAGCGTCGCATCTCTTTTCTAGTTCCAAGCACGCGACGTTTGCTTGAGGCCGTATAGCGACTTCTGTAGCTTGCAAAGCAAGTGCTCCTGGCCATCCATGACGAACCCCTCTGGCTGCTCCATGTAAATCTCCTCCTCTAAGTCACCGTTCAGGAGCGTCGTATTGATCTCCATGTAGTGGACCTTAAAGTCCACGCTGCTACATAAGAAAGGAGCGTACGCACAGAGGCAAACTTGGCAACAGGGGTGAAGGTTTCCGTATAATCGATGCCCTCCTGCTGCGAGTAGCCCTTGGCGACGGGCCTCGCCTTGTAATTTTCGAGGTTGCCATCTGCACCCCTCTTCTTCTTGAACACCCACATGCACTTGATTACCTTGCGTCCAGGTGGACACTCAGTCAGCTCTCACGTACTATTGTCGAGCTGTGCCTATGTGTCCTAGTGCATTGCTTGCACCCAATCTGCTACATCTGGTGCAGTCATGGCCTCCTTGTACGATATCGGCTCATTAGTCGTTACAACTGCGACGCTCATCTAGTCTAGTTTATGGAGCATCTAGAAATGCCCACGCTCACCAGGCTTTTAGCGTACCTTGAGAGGGTACCTTTGACCTGGTACTGGTGCATTAGTAGGCGGGTGGCGTGGTGCTACTGGCACAACTGCACCTGTTGATGGTGGTACATCATCTTCCTCTTCTTCCGTAGATGAGGCCGCTGTATCTGCTATATCAGACATGGGAGAATAGAGTGGTTCTCCCACTGTCACAGTAGAGGAAGGTTCAGGAGAGACAAGGTCACGGAGAATGTCTGCTCCCATTGCTTCATCTGGTGCTGGTTCTGCTGCCTCTTCGCAGATGATGTTGGTATGGATGACGTTACTTTTGTTGAAAATGACAGCCTCAGAGATGATGATGTGGCTAGTATTTCTCTCGTAGAGGCAATACGCCTTGCTTGCCACGTCATACGATCATCAACATCTGTGCTCTCTTTGCGTCCCATTTCTGTCGTTTCTCCTTCGGTACGTGCATGTACGTCATGTCACTAAATGCGTGAAGATGATCCACGCCCGTCTTCTTGCCGAACCATGCCTCGTACGGTGTCATGTACTCCAAGGCCTTGGTTGGACTGCGGTTCTTGATGTACATCGCAGTGCTAACTGCTTCGGCCCAAAAGTCGTAGGTCAGTCGAGTCCCGTGGAGCATGGAGCGTGACCACTCAATGATAGTGCGGTTGGTGCAGTCTGCTATGCCGTTCTACGGTGAGTGTGGCGCGGTGCGCTATGCCTTGATACCTGCTACTGTGAGGTAGTCCTGAAACTCCTTGGTCAGATACTCTCCACCATGGTTGCTCTGCAACGCCTTGATTTTCTTGCCAACTTGGTTCTCCACCATGACCTTGAACTCCTTGAACCTGTCAAAGCAGTGGTCGTTAAAGGAAAGGAAGTACACACCATTATAAGGACTGAAATGATCAATGAAGTAAAAAAATACCTAGAGCCTCTAAAGCTTGGGGTCTGCATCTGGCCACACAAGTTTGTGTGGACCAGCTCTAGCACCTCCTTTGAGCACTCCTCTACATTAGAGAATGCCTCGCGATGCCGCTTCCCCTCCAAACAGCCGATGCACATCTCCTCAAAGATAGAGATGGTGAGAAAGTCACGCACCTTTTGCTTTATTTGAAGTTGTTACAATGCACGCATGCCAATGTGGCCGTAGCCCGCATGCCAGATTTCGTCATCTGTGGCCTGCATTACTGCTGCAAGACTGTTCGCATGAGATCTTGGTCGTCCCTCACATTGAGAACTTGTCGCCTTCCTCCACGGACATGGCCAACTTCTCTCTTGTTTCTTTGTCGAGGATATAGCCATAGACGTCAAAGACGATATGCAATCCTTAGTTGGTAAGAAAGAACACTGAGAAAAGGTTCAATGCAGCATCAGGTACATACAACACGCCATGGAACACTCCCATTTAAATGCCACGCGTGGTCTCTAACCACATCTCCACAATCCCAATCCCCTCAGCATACACCACCCGATCATCACTCAAAGCAACCACATGGGGGGGAATAGAGAGCAGCAGCGTAAACCACTCCTTGTGGTGCGCCAGGCTCTTGGTACACCTAAAGTCCTTGTACCATGCCAGATCTGCCTTCTCCTTCTGTAAAATGTCAGACTTTTCCATAAAGAAACGGTCGTGCACCTCCATGGCCTCGTTCATGTTGCCAAAATGGCACACGCTGGTCTGGTTCTCTTTTTGCTCTTGCTGCTGCTGACGTTGCTGTGATTGCTGCTGATGTTGCTATGGACATTGTTGCTTTTGCTGTTGCTGTTGTTCCTCCTCCTGGTCCCTCTTGAATTGGAAGCACCCTTTCTCGTAGTGCTCGTCTTTCAGGCAATAGTGGCACTTGTCCTTCTTCTTCCCTCTTTGCTACCTGGATTGTTGCTGTTGCTAGTTGCGTGAGCCCGTAGCCATGAAAGCTGCTTCATTGCTGTTACTACCGCCATTGCGCTTTGCTACATTGCGACACAGTTCTACCTTCACCAAGAGCTTGCAGATGCAGTCGAGGTCGAGAGTCGGCTGGCACTCCAACGTCTCTCGCACCGTGTCATAGCTCGTTGGGTGTTCCCTTAGCAAGAGGAGAACGCAGCGCGTGTCTTCCACAGGGTTGGGGACCACTTTCAGCTGCTTCGCCAGCTCCTTTGTCCTGTCCAAGTACGCCTCCATCCCTTCGCCACCCTATATTTTCAACGCCATCATCTTCTCCTCCAAGAGCATGAGGAATACAGGATCCTTGCTCTCATACTTCTTGCACAACGTGTCCCATCCCTCTTTTGTAGTAGCCTTGTCACTCACGTACTGAAGATGCGAGTTGGAGATGGTGTTGACAAATAGCCTGTAAGCCTGCCTGTCTTTTTTCTTCCACTCCTCATATGCCGCCCCTGTAGGTACCGATGAGTTTGCATCTGCTGCACCTTTTTGCGGCGTCTTCCCGCCACCATCTTTGCTACGGTGATGCCTTTTGCCAGTGGAGGCAAAGCTCGCTTGTCGCCGCTCTCCACCTCCCACAAGCCCCTCTCCTCCAAAAGGAGGCAACTACGGATCTTCCAAAATGTGAAGTTGGCGCATCCTTCCAGCCTCTCCAAGGGCTGGGCTGCTCTACTTGGATGCGTACTTGGACAGGGCAAAGGAGCTGGCAAAGCAGCTGAGGCGGCCGGCAACCCTATGGAAGACACGCACTTCGTCCTCCTCTTGCTGAGGGGACTCCCAACGAGCTTGGACACAGTGCGAGAGACATTGGAGTGCCAGTCAACTCTCGACCTGGACTTCATCTAAACACACCTGGTGCAGATAGAATTGTTTCGCAATGCAGCAATGCGCAATGGCGGTAGTAGCAGCAGTGAAGCAGCTTTCATGGCCATGGGCTCACGCAACCATCAACAGCAACAGTCCGGGCAGGAGAGGGGCAAGAAGAAAGGCAAGTGCCACTATTGCCAGAAAGAGGGGCACTACAAGAAAGAGTGTTTCAAGTTCAAGAGGGACCAGAAAGAGCAGCAATAATAGTAGCAAAAGCAGCAATCTCCAGAGCAACATCAGCAGCACTCCTAGCAACGTCAGCAGCAGCGGGAGCAGAAGTAGATTCAGACTGGCGTGCGCCATTTTGCCAACATGACCGTGGCCAAGGAGTTATTCGACCGCCTCTTCATGGCGAAGTCTCACATGTCACAGAAGGAAAAGGCGGATGTGGCATGGTACAAGGACTCAAGGTGTACCAAGAGTCTGACGCACCACAAGGAATGGTTTACACGACTGTTCTCCATCCCCCCTCCCGTCCGATTGCTTTGGGTGGTTTATGCTATTGGGATTGGAATTGCGGAGATGTGGTTGGAGACCCCGCATGGCATTGAAGTAGGAGTGTTCCATGGCGTGATGTATGTACCTGATGCTGCATTCAACCTTCTCTTAGTGTCCTCTCTCACCAAAATAGGACAGCGAGTCGTCTTTGATGACGACTATGGCTACATCGTTGACAAGGAAACCAGAGAGGAGGCCTGGTCGGTGAAAGAAGGTGACACGTACCGCCTGCTGGGGGCAACCAAGATCCTGCGCAAGCAGAGTCTTGCAACAGTGGTGCAGGTCACAGATGGCAAAATCTGGCATGCGCGCTACGGCCACATCGGCATGCGCCTTGTAGCACCTTCAAACGAAGCAGATGGTGTGTGACTAGCCCACCATCTCTAACTTTGAGTAGCAGTTATGCCTCGGCTCTTTGGAGAGGAAGCAGTATCGCGAGGCGTTCTTGGGAGCAAGGGAGCGCGCGAAGGAGGTCCGGGAGCTGGTCCACACAGACTTGTGTTGCCTGATGCAGACGCAGAGCTTTGGAGGCTCTAGGTATTTTCTCACCTTCATCGATGATTATAGCTGTTACACTGCTGTGTACACCCTTTCCTCCAAGGACTAGTGCTTTGACAGGTTCAAGAACTTGAAGGTCATGGTGGAGAACCAGACTGGCAAGAAAATCAAGGCGCTGCGCAGCGATCGCGGGTGAGTACGTGAGCAAGGAGTTATAAGACTACCTCGCAATAGCATGCATCAAGGCATAGCGTTCCGCGCCATACTTGCCACAGCAGAACAATGTAGCAGAATGTGCCAAGCGCACCATCGTTGAGTCGGCGCGCTCCATGCTTGCACGCGGTTCGGCTGACCTACGATTTTTGGGCCGAATTAGTGAGCACTATAGTGTACATCAAGAACCACAGTCCAACTAAGGCCCTGGATTAGATGATGACGTATGAGATGTCGTTCGGCAAGAAACCGAGCGTGGGTCATCTTCGCGCATTTGGTAGCTTGGCGCACATGCACGTGTCCAAGGAGAAGTGGTAGAAATGGGACGCAAAAAGCGTACAGATGCTGATGATCGGCTATGATGTCACAAGGAAGGCGTATCGCCTCTACGGGAGGGATACTGGCCATGTTATCATCTCCAGAGATGTCGTTTTCAATGAAAGAAACGTCATCAGCACCAACATCATCTAGGAAGAGGCAGGAGAACCAACAGCCGATGAAGTAGTGGGAGCAGACATTCTCCCTGACCCTGTCTCTCCTGAATCTTCCTCTACTCTGAGAATGGGAGAAACACTCTATTCTCCCATGTCTCATGTAGCAGATACAACGGCCTCATCGGCAGAAGCAAAGAAGATGCACCATCATCAGCAGGGGCAGTTGTGCCAGCAGCAACGCGTTTGCCGCCTGCTAACGCTCCAGCACCTGATCGAAGGTACCCTCTGAGAGTGCGCCACAAGCCTAGTGAGCGCGAGCATTTCTGAATGCTCCAAAAACCAGACTGGATGAATGTCACAGTTGCAGCAGATTCTGATGAATGGACGTCGTAGAAGGAGGCCATGGCTCTACTAGATGCTGCAGATTCGGCACAAGTTGTGTAGCAGGAGATTCAATCACAGCTCAGCAATGGTACATAAGAGCTGACTGAGTATCCACGTGCACGCAAGGTAATCAAGTGCAATGAGGTATTCAAAAAGAAGAGGGGCGCATATGGCAACCTCAAAAAGTTCAAGGCGAGGTTGGTCGCAAAGGGCTACTCGTAGCAGGAAGGCATCGACTATACGGAAACCTTTGCTCCTGTTGCAAAGTTTGCCTATGTGTGAACGCTCCTTTCTTATGCAACAATTGCGGACTTCGAGATTCACCACATGGATGTCAAGATGACATTCTTGAACAGTGACTTGGAGGAGGAAATCTACATGGAGCAGCCACAGGGACTCGTCGTGTGCTTGGAACAAGAAATTAGATGCGGCGCTGAAGTGCATCAGATTTGAGCGTACTGAATGTGACTACACCATGTATCGCAGGTAGCATGGTCATGAGGTGCTCATCATCATCGTCTATGTGGATGATATGCTCCTCCTTTCCAACAGCATGTCTGCACTGTAGGAGTTCAAAGAGGCCATGCACGAGCGCTTCCAGATATCCGATCTCAATGAGGCATCATACTTCCTCGGTATCTAGATCATGTGTGACCGCAAATCACGCTCTCTTTCGCTGTTGCAGAGCCGCTACATCAAGGATGTTTTGCAGCGGTTCGGCATGGCAAGGGCCAAAGCCATCGGTATGCCGCTGGAGACGCGCCAGTACCTCGTGAGCTTCAGTGGAGAAGCAGATGCAACTGAGCGGAAAAAAAAGCAGAGTGTTGTTAAGAATCATATATACCTCATGGTGGCAACCAGGCCAGACCTCGCACAGGCTGTTAGCGCTGTGAGCTAGCACATGGCTAATCCCATACTTGAGCACTGGAAGGCACTGAAGCGGATCTTTCGCTACCTTGCTAGAACCATCAACATCGGCATCACCTACAACGGCAACGACAACAACATCATCGACGACACAAACGCAGATTGGGCTTCAAATCCGGAGGACCGCAAGTCCATCTCTTGACATGTGTAACTCATGAATGGTGGTGCCATTAGCTGGTGTAGAAAGCGATAGGTAGTCGTGGCCACCTCAAGCATGGAAGCCAAGTACGTCTCTCTCGGCTTTGGAGCCTAGGAAGTAGTTTGCCTTCAGTGTCTCATGGCAGAGATGAGTGGGAGTGAAGAGTTCTAGTTCCTGTGCGCGTCAATAACCAGAGCACAATTGCATTTGCCAAGAATTCTGGGCACCATGGACGCACCAAGCACATTAACATCGCATATCACTTCATCAGGCACATGGTGCAGGAGCGTGCTATCAAGCAGGAGTTTACTCCAACTAGCAAGCAGATCACTGATTTTTGTACCAAGTCAGTGACACGTGCAAAGTAACAATTCTGCATGAAGGCATGTAGACCGAGCCCACTCTGACTACATCAAAGTGGGAGATTGTTGAGAAAGGAGCCATCCGGCTGTGTTTCAGGTCCACAAGAGCAAGTTCCAAGAAACTACCAGATGCCTACTCCGATTGTCAATCGGACTTCCCAATTGGTAAGATCAGGTGGCAAAATGTTTACGGTCCAAGTTTGAGGCCGATCTAACAGTCGGATTGGGAGATATGAATTTTCAAAGTTTCTGGGGTTATCGACCGTCGATATCTGGGTGACAATGGTCGATGGTTCCATGCCTTTCCCTGAGAAAAGAAAAAGACAAGAGGTCGAAAGTCAAGACCTGATGGGAGAAATATCCAAAAAGGTCCTACATTCTTGGGTTGCCTTGTCAAAGTGTGCTGACTAGGAAAAAGGTACCTCTCCTTACTTTTTAGGTGAGGTGAGATCCTTGTGTGCTAGCCATGGACACATGGCGGCTCTCCACGGGATTTTGGGTCATGTGACCACTAGGAGTGTACCATGAGAGGATTTCCTAGCTCTCTAGGTCGTGTGTGAGTGGTCAGCCTAATTGCTAGGCTGATTTCTTCTCTTCTGTGAGATTATGGACTCTCGTGTGTGAGCCTTAGCCTCCATGGCTAAGAGGTGTGGCTTGTGAAAGGGCTGATTTGCCCAAGCTCTAGCTCTATATGTACTATATCATTTTGGGTGATTCAACAACCATTCTTTAGTGGAAGTGATACCCCTCTTGTACCACATGCTCGATGGAAGTGATACCCCTCTCCTCCAGTTCCAACACAGATTCCGATGAGCCGAGGTCGTACAAGGAGGCCTTAGCTACACCAGATGTATCAGATTGGGCGCAAGCTTTGCAGCAGGAGATATAGTCAGAGCTCAATAATGGTACGTTGGAGCTGACTGAGTGTCTACGTGGACGCAATGTGATCAACTGCAACTGGGTATTCAAGAAGAAGAGGGGCGCAGCTGGCAATGTCAAAAAGTACTAGGCGACGCTGGTCCCTAAGCGCTACTCGCAGTAGGAAGGTATCAACTAGACGGAAAACGTTTCCTCTATTGCAAAACTTGCCTCTTTGCGTACGTTTCTCTCTTATGCAGTAGCCGAGGAAAGCAGTAGTTCTACATGAAGCTGATTTCTTGGTTCTCATGGATCACTGGCTTGGTGCAAAAATGAGCGACTTGCTTGCTAGTTGGAGGAAACTCCACCTTGATAGAACCCTCTTGCACCATGTTTCTGATAAAGTGATCTGCAATGCCAATATGTTTGGTGCATGCATTGTAGTCAAGGTTCTTGTCCATTGCGATTTTGCTCTGGTTGTCGACGCGCATAGGAACTAAAATGCACTCCCACTCATTTGTGCTATGAGGCGCTGAAGCCAAACAGCTCCCTTGGCTCAAAAGCTCAGAGAGACGTACTCAACTTCCGTTCTTGAGGTGGCAATAACCACCTGTCGCTTGGCAACTTCCTTTCCTCCAAGGACCAGTGCTTTGACAGGTTCAAGGAGTTCAAGGCCATGGTGGAGAACCAGACTGGCAAGAAGATCAAGGCATTGCGCAAGGAATTCCAGGACTACCTCGCAGCAACTGGCATCAAGGCGCAACGTACCACACCGTACTTGTTGCAACAGAACGGTATAGCAGAATGCGCTAACCATACCATTGTGGAGTCGGCGCGCTCCATGCTACACGTGGCTCGGCTGACCTACGACTTTTGGGCTGAAGCTGTGAGCACTTGGGTCTACATCAAGAACCGCAGTCCAACTAAGGCGCTGGAGCAGATGACGACGTATGAGGCGTAGTTCAGTAAAAAACCGAGCGTGGGTCATCTCTGAGCATTTCGGAGCCTGGCGCACATGCACGTGCCCAAGGAGAAGCGGCAAAAATGGGACGCAAAGAGTGCGCAGATGCTGATGATTGGCTACAACGTGGCAAGCAAGGCCTATCGCCTCTCTGAAAGGGATACAGGCCACGTTATCATCTCGAGAGATGTCGTCTTCAACGAGAGCAACGTCATCGGCACCAACATTGTGTGTGAAGAGACAACAGAACTAGCAGCTGACGAGACAGTGGGAGTAGAAATTCTTCCTGACCCAGTTTCTCTCGATCCTTCCTCTACTATGACAGTGGGAGAATCACTCTACTCTCCCATGTCTGATGCAATAGATACAACAGCTTCATCGGCAGAAGCAGAGGAGGGAGATGTAGTACCACCAGCAGAAGCAGTTGTGCCAGCAGCACTACGTCAGCCGCCTACTAACGCTCCAGCACCAGGTCGGAGGTACCCTCTCAGGGTGCGTTACAAGCCTGGTGAGCGCGGCCATTTCTGGATGCTGCAGAAACCAGGACAGATGAACGTTGCAGTTGCAGCAGATTCAGATGAGCCAACGTCATACAACGAGGCCATGGCTGCACCGGATGCAGTACATTGGGCGCAAGCTGTGCAGCAGGAGATAGAGACGCAGCTGGACATCGGTACGTGGGAGCTCACTGAGCGTCCACCTGGACGTAAGGTGATCAAGTGCAAGTGGGTGTTCAAGAAGAAGCGGGGAGCAAATGGTAACCTTGAAAAGTACAAGGCGAGGCTGGTCGCCAAGGGCTACTCGCAGCAGGAGGGCATCGACTACACAGAAACGTTTGCCTCTGTGCGCACGCTCCTCTCTTATCCAGCAGCTGAGGACTTCGAGGTTCACCACATGGATGTCAAGACGGCATTCTTGAATGGTGACTTGGAGGAGGAGATCTACATGGAGCAGCCGGAGGGGTTCGTCATGGAAGGCCAGGAGCACAGGTTTGCAAGCTGCAGAAGTCGCTGTATGGCCTCAAGCAAGCGTCGCGTGCTTGGAGCCAGAAGTTGGATGCGGCGTTGTAGTGCATGGGATTTGAGCACAGCGAGTGTGACTACACCGTGTATCGCTGGCAGCATGAGCATGAGATCCTCATCATCATTGTCTATGTGGATGACATGCTCCTCTTTTCCAACAGCATGAATACACTGCAGGAGTTCAAGGAAGCCATGCAGGAGTGCTTCCAGATGTCTGATCTTGGGGAGGCATCATACTTCCTCGATATCCAGATCACGCGTGATCACAAGTCACGCTTTCTCTCGCTGCAGCAGAGCCGCTACATTAAGGATGTTTTGCATTGGTTTGGCATGGCAGAGGCAAAACCCATCCGCACGCTGCTGGAGACGCGTCAGTACCTCGTGAGCTTTAATGGAGAAGCGAATGAGCTAAGCGGCAGAAGTACCTAAGCGCCGTCGGCAGCCTCATGTACCTGATGGTGGCAACTAGGCCGGACCTCGCACAGGCTGTTAGCGCTGTGATCCAGCACATGGCAAACCCAGGACTTGAGCACGAGAAGGTAGTGAAGCGGATCTTCAGCTACCTTGCTGGAACCATCAACATCGGCATCACCTACAACGGCAACGTCAACAGCATTATAGGCTACACAGACGCAGATTTGGCTTCAAATCCTGAAGACCGTACGTCCATCTCTGGACATGTGTTCCTCATGAATGGTATCGCATATCATTTCATCAGGCACATGGTGTAGGAGGGTGCTATCAAGCTGGAGTTTACTCCAACCAGCAAGCAGGTCTCTCAAATCTGCACCAAGCCAGTGACCCATGAGAAGCAGCAATTCTGCATGAACGCATGTGGACTCAGCCCACTGTGACTGCGGCAAAGTAGGAGATTGTAAGGAAAGGAGCCATCCGGCTCAGTTTCAGGTCCACAGGAGCAAGTTCGCGGAAAGTACCAGATGTCTGCTCCGATTGTCAATCGGACTTCACCATTGGAAAGATCAGGTGGCAAAATGTCTAAGGTCCAAGTTTGAGGCCGATCCAACGGTCGGATGGGGACATATTAATTTTCAAAGTTTCGCGGGTCATGGACCGTCGATGTCTGGGTGGACATGGGTGATGGCTTCATGCGTTAGCCTGAGAAAAGAAAAAGGCAAGAGGTCCAGGGTCAAGACCTGATGGGAGAAATATCCAAAAAGGTCCTTGGTCTTAGGATTGCCTTGACAAAGTGTACTGACGAGGATAAAGGTACCTCTCCTTACGTTTTATGTGAGGTGAGATCCTTGTGTGCTAGCCATGGACACATGTCGATTCTCCATGGGTTTGTGGGTTTTGTGACCACTAGGAGTGTGCCATGAGAGCATTTTCTAGCTCTCTAGGTCGTGTGTGAGTGGTCACCCTGATTACTAGGCTGATTTCCTTCCTTGTGTAAGATTATGGACTCTAGTGTGTGAACCTTAGCCTCCATGGCTAAGTGGTGTGGCTTGTGAGAGGGCTGACTTGCCCAAGCTCTAGCTCTATATGTACTCCATCATTTTGAGTGATTGAACAACCATTCTTCAGCACAAGTGATGCCCTTCCAGTCCCATATGCTTGCTGCTCCAATGCTCCCTCTTTCCTCTAGATCCAACAGTATTTTCTAGCTCTCTAGGTCGTGTGTGAGTGGCCAGCCTGATTGCTAGGCTGATGACGTGGCCTGTATCCCCCTTGTAGAGGCGATAGGCCTTGCTTGCCACGTCATAGCCAATCATCAGCATCTGCGTACTCTTCGCGTCCCACTTTTGCCGCTTCTCCTTTGGCATGTGCAAGTGCGCAAAGCTCCCAAACGCGCGAAGATGACCCACGCTCGGTTTCTTGCCAAACTACGCCTCGTACGGGGTCATCTGCTCCAGGGCCTTGGTTGGACTGCGGTTCTTGATGTAGACCGCAGTGCTCACGGCTTCAGCCCAGAAGTTGTAGGTCAGCCGGGCCGCGTGCAGCATGGAGCGCGCCGACTCCACAATGGTACGGTTGGCGCGTTCTGCTACACCGTTCTGCTGCGGTGAGTACGGCGCGGTACGCTGCGCCTTAATGCCAGCTGCTGCGAGGTAGTCCTGGAACTCCTTGCTTTGGTACTCTCCACCGCGGTCGTTGTGCAACGCCTTGATCTTCTCGCCAGTCTGGTTCCCCACCATGGCCTTGAACTCCTTGAACGTGTCAAAGCACTAGTCCTTGGAAGAAAGGAAGTACACAGCAGTGTAACGGCTGAAATCATCAATGAAGGTGTGAAAATACTTATAGCCACCAAAGCACTGGGTCTGCATCGGTCCGCACAAGTACGTGTGGACCAGCTCCAACACCTCTTTTGCACGCTCTCCTGCTCCAGAGAACGCCTCGCTGTGTTGCTTCCCCACCAAACAGCCGATGCATAACTGCTGTTCAAAGTAAGATATGGAAGGCAGGTCACGCACCATCTGCTTTGGTTGAAGCTGCTGCAAGGCGCGCATTCCGATGTGGCCGTAACACGCATGCCAGATCTTGCCATCTATCGCCTGCACCACTGCTGCAAGACTCTGCTCACGAAGGATCTTGGTCACCCCCAGCAGGCGGTACATGTGGCCCTCCTTCACCGACTTGGCCAACTCCTCTCCTGTTTGCTTGTCGAGGATGTAGCCATAATCATCGTCAAAAATGACACGCAATCCTGTGTTGGTGAGAGAGGACACTGAGAGAAGGATGAACGCAGCATCAAGCACATACACCACGCCATGGAACACTCCCACTTCAATGCCACGCGGGGTCTCCAACCACATCTCCATAATCCCAATCCCCTCAGCATACACTACCCGATCATCACCCAAAGCAATCGGACGGGGAGGAATGGAGAGCAGCTGCGTGAACCACTCCTTGTGGTGCGTCAGACTCTTGGTACACCCCGAGTCCTTGTACCACGCCAGATACGCCTTTTCCTTCTACAACATGTCAGATTTCGCCATGAAGAGGCGGTCGCGCACCTCCTTGGCGACGTTCATGTTGCCAAAATGGCGCACGCCAATCTGGTTTTACTGCTACTGCTGTTGCAAACGTTGCTATGGTTGCTGATGCTGTTGCTGTGGAGATTGCTGCTTTTGCTGCTGCTGCTACTGCTCCTTCTGGTCCCTCTTGAACTTGAAGTACTCTTTCTTATAGTGCCCCTCTTTCTGGCAATAGTGGCACTTACCCTTCTTGCTTCTCTGCTGCCCGGACTGCTACTACTGTTGGTTGCGTGAGCCCATGGCCATGAAAGCTGCTTTATTGCTGCTGCTGCCGCCATTGCGCTTTGCTGCATTGCGACGCAGTTCCACGTCTACCAAGTGCGTGCAAATGAAGTCGAGGTCGAGAGTCAGCTGGCACTCCAACGTCTCTCGTATCGTGTCGTAGCTGGTTGGGAGTCCTCTCAGCAAGAGGAGGATGAAGCGCGTCTCTTCCACCGGGTTGCCGGCCGCTCTCAACTGCTTTGCCAGCTCCTTTGCCCTGTCTAGATACGCCTCCATCCCTTCACCACCCTGCATTTTCAACACCATCATCTTTTCCTCCAAAAGCATGAGGAATGCAGGATCCTTACTCTCATACTTCTTATACAACGTGGCCCACCCCTCTTTTGGAGTACCCTTGTCATTCACGTACTGAAGATGCGGGTTAGAGATGGTGTTGACAAGCAGCCTGTAGGCCTGCCTGTCCTTCTTCCACTCCTCATATGCCGCTGCTGTAGTTGTAGATGAACTTGCATCTGCTGCACCTTTCTATGGCATCTTCCCCGCCACCACCTCTGCTGCGGTGATGCCTTTGCCTGTGGAGGCGGAGCGCGCTCGTCGCCGCTCACCACCTCCCACAAGCCCCTCTCCTCCAAAAGAAGGCAGGTACGGATCTTCCAAAACGTGAAGTTGGCATGTCCTTCCAGCCTCTCCAAGGGCTGGGCTGCTGTTACCACGCGTGCTGCTGCCATTTTGAGCCTTGGTGATGCTCAGCGCTGCCCTTGAAAGGCGGCGCTACCCCTGCTTCTACTGTTGCTTTAGCCAGAAATCTGTCTAACAGATAATGGACTTTAGAGGCCAGCACATTTGGAATTCGGAAAAACAAAGCCCACCACTGGAAAATTCAGCTCAAAAGCTTTCAGATCGACCCATAAAACAGGGTCATCAAAAGGGGATTTTTAGAGATATGCCCTTCTGCTCCTACTCCAGCTCATACCAACCAGCTTGTAAACGGCGTTTCTCCCAAACGTACCAATGGAATGCAAATATCTTTGCACCAATGGAAAGCTTAAGAACAATACTACAATTCTCATGTGCCACTTTTTAAATGTGACAAAGAAACAAGAGAGTTATGGTCATCACAAGGCGACAGCCTTACTCAGAGAAACGGTGTAGCCCTGGCCGACCTCGTTTCGAGCAGAACTCCCACTCTGACCGTTGGATCTTCGCGAGTTTGGGCTCGTTGATTAGCTTGTTGCTTGAACTTGAGGTGGTCTATTGTCAAATTTGGTGAAGGTTTGACCCCAACCCGTCACTCTCAAAGTGACGGCCTGTGCTGGATGAAAGTGGCAGAACTTGGCTCTGATGCCAAAAATTGGATCTGGAGGAGAGAGGGAGCCTTGGAGCAGCGACCATGTGTGATTCGAAGGGCATCACTTGTGCTGAAGAATGGTTGTTCAATCACTCAAAATGATGGAGTACATATAGAGCTAGAGCTTGGGCAAGTCAGCCCTCTCACAAGCCATACCACTTAGCCATGGAGGCTAAGGCTCACACACTAGAGTCCATAATCTCACACAAGGGAGGAAATCAGCCTAGCAATCAGGCTAACCACTCACACACAACCTAGAGAGCTAGANGTGGCAGAACTTGGCTCTGATGCCAAAAATTGGATCTGGAGGAGAGAGGGAGCCTTGGAGCAGCGACCATGTGTGATTCGAAGGGCATCACTTGTGCTGAAGAATGGTTGTTCAATCACTCAAAATGATGGAGTACATATAGAGCTAGAGCTTGGGCAAGTCAGCCCTCTCACAAGCCATACCACTTAGCCATGGAGGCTAAGGCTCACACACTAGAGTCCATAATCTCACACAAGGGAGGAGTCAGCCTAGCAATCAGGCTGACCACTCACACACGACCTAGAGAGCTAGAGAATGCTCTCATGGCACACTCCTTGTGGTCACATAACCCACAAACTCATGGAGAATCGCCATGTGTCCATGGCTAGCAAACAAGGATCTCACCTCACCTAAAACGTAAGGAGAGGTACCTTTATCCTAGTCAGCACACTCTGACAAAGCAATCCTAAGACCAAGGACCTTTTTGGATATTTCTCCTATCAGGTCTTGACCCTTGACCTCTTGCCTTTTTCTTTTCTTAGGCTAAGGCATGGAGCCATCGCCCATGGTCACTCGGATATCGATGTTCGATGACCCCGAAACTACGAAAATTCATATCTCCCAATCCGACCCTTGGATCGGCCTCAAACTCGGACCGTAGATGTTTTCCCACCTGATCTTTTAAATGGTGAAGTCGGATTTACAATCGGAGCAGGCATGTGGTACCTTCCTTGAACTTGCTCCGGTCCTGAAACTGAGCCGGATGGCTCCTTTCCCAACAAATACTCTCATGGCACACTCCTTGTGGTCACATAACCCAAAATCCCATGGAGAATTGCCATGTGTCCATGGCTAGCACACAAGGATCTCACTTCACCTAAAAAGTAAGGAGAGGTGACTTTCTCCTAGTCAGTACACTTAAACAAGGCAATCAAGAATCTAAGACCTTTTTGGATATTTCTCCCATCAGGTCTTGACCCTGGATCTCTTGCCTTTTTCTTTTCTCAAGCTAAGGCATGGAGCCATCGCCCATGGTCACCCGGATATCGCCGGTCGATGGCCGCTGAAACTTTGAAAATTCATATCTCCCAATCCGACTGTTGGATCTGCCTCAAACTTTGACCGTAGAGATTTTGCCCCCTGATCTTTCCAATAGTGAACTCAGATTGATGATTGGAGCAGGCATCTGGTACTTTCTTGGAACTTGCTTCTTTGGACCTGAAACTTAAGAGATGGCTCATTTTACAACACTTCTTGCCTCTCTGCTGCCCGAACTGCTGCTTCTGCTCGTTCTGTGTGCCCATGGCGATGAAAGCTCCTCAACTGGCACTCCAACGTCTCTCGCACCGTGTCATAGCTTGTTGGGAGTCCCCTCAGCAAGTGGAGGATGATGCGTGTGTCTTTTTCAGGATTGCCGGTCGCTTTGAGCAGCTTCGCCAGCTCCTTTGCCCTGTCCAAGTACGCCTCCATCCCTTTCCTACCCTGTGTTTTCAACGCCATCATCTTCTCTTCCAAAACGATGAGAAATGCACGACCCTTGCTCCCATACTTCTTGCACAACGTTTCCCAGTCCTCTTTTGCAGAAGCCTTATCACTCACGTAGTGAAGATGCAGGTTGGAGATGGTGTTGACAAGCAGCCTGGAAGCCTGCCTGTCCTTCTTCTTCCACTCCTCATATGCCGCCACAATAGATGTAGATGAACTTGCATCTCATTTACCTTTGTGTGGCGTCTTCCTCGCCACCACCGCTGCTGTGATGCCTTTTGCTTGTGGAGGCAGAGCGCATTTGTCGCCGCTCACCACCTCCCACAAGCCCCTCTCTTCCAAAAGGAGGCGGGTACGGATCTTCCAAAACAAGAACTTGGCGCGTCCTTCTTGCCTCTCCAAGGGCTGGGCTGTTGTTACCATGCCTGCTGCTGCCATTTTGAGCCTTGGTGATGCTCAGCGCTGTCCTTGAGTGGCGGCACTACCCCTGCTTCCGCTGCTGCTTCTGCCAGAAATCTTTCTGACGGAAAATGGACTGTAGAAGCCAGCAAACTGAGAATTTTGAAAAACTCAGCCCACCACTGGATAACTCAGCTCAAAACCTTTCAGATGGACCCATAAAACATGGTCATCAACAGGGAATTTTCAGAGATAGCCCTTTTGAAAATAGGGTATGATGTTGCTCCTACTCCAGCTCACACCAGCCAGCTTGTAAACAGTGTTTCTCCCACAAGTACTGATAGAGTGCAAATATTTTTACACCAATGGAAAGCTTAGGAAAAATGATTCAATTCGTATGTGCTACGTTTAAAATTTGACATAGAAATGAGAGAGTTATGGTTATCACAAGGCGACAGTCTTACTCAGAGAAAAGGTGTAGCCCTGACCGACCTCATTTTAAGCATTACTCTCTATCCGATTGTTAGATCTTTGGAATCTTGTGCGTTTTGAAAAGCTTGTCTTTTGAATTTGAAGATCCACTGATTGATTATCAAATTTGGTGAAGATCTCATCCTAACCTGTCACTCTCAAAGTGACGGCCTGTGCTAGCTGAAAGTGGCAGATTTTGGTCGTGATACCAAATGTTGGATCTAGAGGAGAGAGGGAGCCTTGGAGCAGCGAGCATGTGGGACTGGAAGGCCATCACTTGTGCTGAAGAATGGTTGTTGAATCACTCAAAATGATGGAGTGCATATAGAGCTAGAGCTTGGGCAAATCAGCCCTCTCACAAGCCACACCTCTTAGCCATGGAGGCTAACGCTCATACACTAGAGTCCATATTCTCACACAAGGGAGGAAATCAGCCTAGCAATCAGGCTGGCCACTCACTCACGACCTAGAGAGCTAGAAAATACTCTCATGGCATACTCCTTGTGGTCACATAACCGACAATCCCATGGAGAATCGCCATGTGTCCATGGCTAGCACACAAGGATCTCACCTCACCTAAAAAGTAAGGAGAGGTACCTTTCTCCTAGTCAGTACACTTTGACAAGGTAATCCAAGAATCTAGGACCTTTTTGGATATTTATCCCATCAGGTCTTGACCCTGGATCTCTTGCCTTTTTCTTTTCTCAGGCTAAGGCATGGAGCCATCGCCCATGGTCACCCGGATATCGGCGGTCGTTGGCCCCGAAAACTTTGAAAATTCATATCTCCCAATCCGGCCGTTGGATCTGCCTCAAACTTGAACCGTAGAGATTTTGCCACCTGATCTTTCCAATAGTGAACTCTGATTAATGACCGGAGCAGGCATCTGGTACTTTCCTGGAACTTGCTCCTTTGGACCTAGAACTTAAAAGATGGCTCCTTTCCCAATACTTCTTGCCTCTCTACTGTCCGAACTGCTGCTCTGCTCGTTGCGTGAGCCCATGGCCATGAAAGCTGCTTAACTGGCACTCCAACGTCTCTCGCACTCTATCATAGCTTGTTCGGAGTCCCCTCAGCAAGAGGAGGACGAAGCGAGTGTCTTCCATAGGGTTGCCGATGGTTTTCAGCAGCTTCGCCAGCTCCTTTGCCCTGTCCAAGTATACCTCCATCCCTTCGCTACCCTGGATTTTCAATGCCATCATCTTCTCTTCCAAAACCATGAGGAATGCAGGATCCTTGCTCCCATACTTCTTGCACAACGTTTCCCATCCCTCTTGCAGAAGCCTTGTCACTCACGTAGTGAAGATGCGGGTTGGAGATGGTGTTGACAAGCAGCCTGTAAACCTGCCTGTCCTTCTTCTTCCACTCCTCATATGCCGCCGTTGCAGTTGTAGATGAACTTGCATCTGTTGTACCTTTCTGCGGCGTCTTCCTCACCACCACCTCTGCTGCGATGATGCCTTTTGCGTATGGAGGCGGAGAGCACTCGTCACCACTCACCACCTCCCACATGTCCCTCACTTCCAAAAGGAGGCGGGTATGGATACTCCAAAACAAGAACTTGACGCGTCCTTCCAGCCTCTCCAAGGACTGGGGAGTTGTTACCACGCCTGCTGCTACCATTTTGAGCCTTGGTGATGCTCAGCACTGTCCTTGAGTGGCGACGCTACCCCTGCTTCCGCTGCTGCTTCTGCCAGAAATCGTAGTGACAGAAAATGGACTCTAGAGGCCAACAGGGAATTTTGAAGACCCGAGTCCACTACTGGATAATTCAGCTCAAAACCTTCGATATCGACCCATAAAACAGGGTCATCAATAGGGGATTTTCAGAAATATGCCCTTTTGAAAACAGGGTATGATGCTGCTCCTACTCCAGCTCACACCAGCCAGCTTGTAAACGACGTTTCTCCCACATGTACTGATGGATTGCAAACATTTTTGCACCAATGGAAAGCTTAGTAAAAGTTTTTAGTTCGTATGTGCTACGTTAAAAATTTGACAAAGAAATGAGAGAGTTATGGTTATCACAAGGCGACAGTCTTACTCGGAGAAAAAGGTGTAGCCCTGGCCGACCTTATTTTGAGCATTACTCTCAAGCCGATTGTTAGATCTTCGCGATCTTGGGCTTTTTGAAAAGCTTGTCTTTTGAAGTTAAAGATCCAGTGATTGATTGTCAAATTTAGTGAAGATTTAACCCCAACCTGTCACTCTCAAAGTGACGGCCTGTGCTAGCTGAAAGTGGCAGATTTTGGCTGTGATACCAAATATTGGATCTAGAGGAGAGAGGGAGCCTTGGAGCAACGATGTGGGACTGGAAGGCCATCACTTGTGCTGAAGAATGGTTGTTGAATCACTCAAAATGATGGAGTACATAAAGAGCTAGAGCTTGGGCAAGTCAGTCCTCTCACAAGCCACACCTCTTAGCCTGGGAGGCTAAGGCTCACACACTAGAGTCTATAATCTCACACAAGGGAGGAAATCAGCCTAGCAATCAGGCTGACCACTCACACATGACCTAGAGAGCTAGAGAATGCTCTCATGGCACACTCCTAGTGGTCACATAAGCCACAAACAAATGGAGAATCGCCATGTGTCCATGGCTAGCACACAAGGATCTCACCTCACCTAAAAAGTAAGGAGAGGTACCTTTATCCTAGTCAGCACACTCTGACAAGGCAATCCTAAGACCAAGGACCTTTTTGGATATTTCTTCCATCAGGTCTTGACCCTCGACCTCCTGCATTTTTCTTTTCTNATCTCACACAAGGGAGGAAATCAGCCTAGCAATCAGGCTGACCACTCACACACGACCTAGAGAGCTAGAGAATGCTCTCATGGCACACTCCTAGTGGTCACATAAGCCACAAACAAATGGAGAATCGCCATGTGTCCATGGCTAGCACACAAGGATCTCACCTCACCTAAAAAGTAAGGAGAGGTACCTTTATCCTAGTCAGCACACTCTGACAAGGCAATCCTAAGACCAAGGACCTTTTTGGATATTTCTTCCATCAGGTCTTGACCCTCGACCTCCTGCATTTTTCTTTTCTTAGGCTAAGGCATGGAGCCATCACCCATGCCCACCCAGACATCGACGGTCCATGACCCCCGAAACTTCGAGAATTCATATCTCCCAATCCGACCATTGGATCGGCCTTAAACTTGGACCGTAGACATTTTGCGACCTGATCTTTCCAATGGTGAAATCCGATCGGCGATCGAAGCAGGAATCTGGTACTTTTCTTGAACTTGCTCCTGTGGACCTGAAACTGAGCCAGATGGCTCCTTTCCCAACAGAGCCATCGCCCATGGTCACCCGGATATCGGCGGTCGATGGCCCCGAAAACTTCAAAAATTCATACCTCCCAATCCGACTGTTGGATCTACCTCAAACTTGGACCGTAAAGATTTTGCCACCTGATCTTTCCAATGGTGACCTATGATTGACCATCGAAGCAGGCATCTGGTACTTTCCTGGTACTTGCTCCTTTGGACCTGAAACTTAAAAGATGGCTCTTTTCCCAACAGTTCTTACCTCTCTGCTGCCCGAACTGTTACTTCTGCTTGATGCGTGAGCCCATGGCCATGAAAGCTGCTGAACTGGCACTCCAATGTCTCTCGTACCGTGTCATAGCTTGTTGGGAGTCCCCTCAGCAAGAGGAGGATGAAGCGCGTGTCTTCCATAGGGCTACCGGCCGCTTTCAACAGCTTCGCCAGCTCCTTTCTCCTGTCCAAGTACGCCTCCATCCCTTCACCACCCTGCATTTTCAACGCCATCATCTTCTCCTCTAAAATCCTGAGGAATGTAGGATCCTTGCTCCCATACTTCTTGCACGTTTCCCATCCCTCTTTTGCAGAAGCCTTGTCACTCACGTAGTGAAGATGCGGGTTGGAGATGGTGTTGTCAAACAGCCTGTAAGCCTGCTTGTCCTTCTTCTTCCACTCCTCATATGCCGTCGCTGCAGTTGTAGATGAACTTGCATCTATTGTACCTTTCTGCGGCGTCTTCCTTGCCACCACCTGTACTATGGTGATGCGTTTTGCCTGTGGAGGCGGAGCGTGCTCGTCGCCGCTCACCACCTCCCACAAGCCCCTCTCTTCCAAAAGGAGGCGGGAACGGATCTTCCAAAATAAGAACTTGGCGCATCCTTCCAGTCTCTCCGAGCGCTGGTCTGTTGTTAGCATGCCTGATGCCGCCATTTTGAGCCTTGGTGATGCTCAGCGCTGCCCTTAAGTGGCGGCGCTACCCCTGCTTGCGCTGCTGCTTGTGCCAGAAATCTTTGTGATGGAAAATGGACTGCAGTGGCCAGCAAACTGGGAATTTTGAAAAACTAAGCCCACTACTGGAGAATTCAGCTCAAAACCTTTCAGATCGACCCATAAAACAGGGTTTTCAATGTTGGAACTTGAGGAGAGAGGGAGCCTTGGAGCAGCGAGCATGTGTGATTGGAAGGGCATCACTTGTGCTGAAGAATGGTTGTTCAATCACTCAAAATGATGGAGTACATATAGAGCTAGAGCTTGGGCAAGTCAGCCCTCTCACAAGCCACACCTCTTAGCCATGGAGGCTAAGGCTCATACACTAGAGTCCATAATCTCACACAAGGGAGGAAATCAGCCTACCAATCAGGCTGACCACTCACACACGACCTAGAGAGCTAGAGAATGCTCTCATGGCACACTCCTAGTGGTCACATAACCCACAAACCCATGGAGAATCGTCATGTGTCCATGGCTAGCACACAAGGATCTCGCCTCACCTGAAAAGTAAGGAGAGGTACCTTTATCCTAGTCAGCACACTCTGACAAGGCAATCCTAAGACCAAGGACCTTTTTGGATATTTCTCCCATCAGGTCTTGACCCTGGACCCCTTGCCTTTTTCTTTTCTCAAGCTAAGGCATGGAGCCATCACCCATGCCCACCCAGACATCGACGGTCCATGACCCCCGAAACTTTGAAAATTTATATCTCCCAATCCGACCGTTGCATCGGCCTCAAACTTGGACCGTAGACATTTTGCCACCTGATATTTCCAATGGTGAAGTCGGATCGGCGATTGGAGCATGCATCTGGTACTTTCCTGGAACTTGCTCCTGTGGACCTGAAACTGAGCCAGATGGCTCCTTTCCCAACAATCTCCCACTTTGCCGTAGTCAAAGTGGGCTGAGTCCACATGCCTTCATGCAAAACTGCTGCTTCTCACGGGTCACTGGCTTGGTGCAGAAATCAGTGACCTGCTTGTTGGTTGGAGTAAACTCCAGCTTGATAGGACCCTCCTGCACCATGTGCCTGATGAAATGATATGCGATGTCAATGTGCTTGGTGTGTGCACGGTGCTCAAGATTCTTGGCGAGTGCGATTACGCTCTGGTTGTCGACGCGCACAGGAAGTGGAACTGCTGGACTCCCACTCATCTCTGCCATGAGACGTTGGAGCCAAACTGCTTCCTTGGCTCCAAAGCTGAGAGATACGTATTCAGCTTCTGTGCTCGAGGTGGCTACGACCACATGCCGCTTGCTGCACCAGCTGATGGCCCCACCATTCATGAGGAACACATGTCCAGAGATGGACTTGCGGTCCTCAGAGTTTGAAGCCCAATCTGCGTCTGTGTAGCCGATGATGCTGTTGTCATTGCCGTTGTAGGTGATGCCGATGTTGATGGTTCCAGCAAGGTAGCGGAAGATCCGCTTCACTGCCTTCTGGTGCTCTGGTCCGGGATTAGCCATGTGCTGGCTCACAGCGCTCACAGCCTGTGCGAGGTCCGGCCTGGTTGCCACCATCAGGTACATAAGACTGCCGACGGCGCTCTCGTACTTCTGCCGCTCAGCTGCATTTGCTTCTCCATTGAAGCTCACGAGGTACTGCCGCATCTCCAGCGGCGTGCCGATGGGTTTTGCCTCTGCCATGCCAAACCGCTGCAAAACATCCTT